>WOVY01008658.1:0-16731 GCA_013436015.1 Rhipicephalus annulatus | reverse complement strand
CAACTATGGTATCCTTAACCCCTGTTTGTTCTCTGATCCACTCTGCTCTCTTCTATCTCGTAAGGTTACACCTACCATTTTTTTCCATTACTAGCTGCGTCGTGCTCAATATAAGCTGATCCCTCTTTGTAAGCCTTCAGGTTTCTGCTCCGTAGTTAAGTACCGGCAAGATACAGCTGTTATATATCTTCCTCTTGAGGGATAGTGGCAATCTACCTGGCATACTTAGAAAAGAGGTGGCACTCATTTATCGTCGACACAACATGCTCGCCGCTAGGTCAACGTTCTGTCATCCCCTTTTTAGGGGCACCGCTCTAATGCGTTTAGCGGGGGTGATATCATGCGACAACACGGTTTTCTCAGATTTGGAAACAGTCACGCATGTGCCGGATGTGCTTTGTGGAGTTCGTCAGCACCCGCCAAGGTCCTCTGTTTGGCGAGCCATCAATCGTTAAGCTGCAAACGTGAAAGTAATCGGTCCATCCCACCACGCGCTCTCTTTGCGATGCTTGCTCACCTAATGTATTCTGCACCGTGTTCTTCACAGATCCATGGGAGATGCCCAAGGCTAGATGATGGTACAACTTGTTATTCGTAAAGCAATTTGGCTACTTCTTTTTTAATTATTTCTCGCTCGGTGGCTGGCACGCGGTACGACCAACAGTGAATGGGCGCTTAGTCACTAGTGTTGGTTTCAGCGAGGGACAATTATAGTTTTGGCCCAAGCGATGATTGTGGATGTCGAAAAACGTCACTGTATCTGATGAAAACCTGGCAGAGAGGCAGGTTTTGCCTTGTAAGGCGCAAGCTCCAATGCAATCATGTTTCAAAAACAGCACCGTGTGATCTGGGTGGTTTTAAGACAGCGCTTTGATTAGAAACAGGTACAGCGTCAACGCTGACATCATCATTTGTTATGGCAGTTATTTAGGCTAGAGACATCTGATAGGACAACACTGAGGGCTGAAGCCAAAATAAGGAGCGAAAGGAACGCGCAGTTTTTCCGCTATGCAAGTGATTTTATGAGGACAGTAACACTGCGCGTCCGACGAACGTCAGTTATCGGCGTCACAATGTAATAGCCATCAGAAACGGGAGGGGCCGACGATAAAGACACGTGCGTGCTTGCTCAAGATAGCAGGCGAAGGAAAGTGGTTGGGCTCAAGCTGCTGGTGGGCTTTTTAGAGTTGTCGGCAAGAAGGGGAAGATTAGGCTGAGTGCACCAAATAAACATTAATCGAGGGCGAATGTGCTGCAATGAATCAAGTGCAAGTATGACGTCATGGGGGCAACAAACTGGACCGACAAAAACGACCACTGTGTTTCAACCACCACAGCTGACACTAGCAGGGAATATTCCAATTACTAGTACAGCAACGCCATCAGAAACATGGATTGCCTGTGTCGTAGACAGCGTCATAATCTTTTCAAGTGGTGACGTAGAGAACAATCATAATAGACAGGTGCGCACCTGTGTCAAGGAGGGTGGTCACAGCCACATGGTCTATAATCGTACTTCGAGCAAGCTGTGGTTCGTGGAAAGCGTCAGCAGGGGATTTCTTGGCATCGTCGGTGTTGCAGCTATATTCCCGTCATACCTCGCGAATCAGTTCACGAAGATCGTACGAGTTTTAAATGTTCCATCTTTGTTTCACTACCCACCAGCACACACTACAGGGGCTGCCGCCCTCCGAAGTGAGTGCGCTATATTATTCTCGGTATGCGACGCTACTTTACTTTTTGCTGAATAGCATTGCAAGCTTTCAAGAAAACGTGCACTGACATCGTCGGCATATTTAGAAACATTGCAAATACATGATGCCTGGAATAAGAGGTCAGTTAGGCTGATGGCATAAACTTTTGTATCAAACAATTATTATCGATGCTGTTTACGTGTCGAAATGTCTAATGTACAATGCTTCAGTGCCTTACACACAACTATTAATATTTCGTTCTTAAAAACTGAACTGCAGCCGTATTCGAAACTGCACACAGCGAGGTTGATTCATTAATATGTCGGGTTTAACGGCCCAAAACCACCATACGATTATGGGAGACGTCGTAGTGGAGGACTCCGAACATTTGTGAGTACACGGGCCTACAACTTTTCAGCCTCCATCGGACCCCACAGCGAGGTGTAGGGCAGAATTGCTTATCTGCTGCGAACTAAACAACTACGTACCGTTCATTCGCACTCGTCCACGCTGTCCTGCTTTTGACGCGCGCTGAGCTAGGGTTCTTAAAATCTACCTTTTGTGGAGCATGTTCAAATATGTGCGCTGCCTGCAGTTTTTTTTGCGATAAAAGCGAGCCAGACACTGAGCGCAGGGACGCTCACCAAGCAGGCGTAAGGTGCCTCGGCACAAAATGGCGGACATCACCGCACTTTGCTTTGATGCAAGCGTTAGTGGTGTCACAAATTAAAAGTAAAATAGTCATTAAAGTTTGAATCACCTTTTTTGTTCTCTAAACGCAGATGACCAACGAAGTGTTTCTGCCCATGACATTCATAAATAGATATGTGATGTTTAACGCCCCTAAATCACGATATGAATATGAGAGACGCTAAAGTGGAGGGTTCTGGAAATTTCGACCACCTGCGGTTCTTTTACGTGCACTCAAGCCTGAGCCGAAGGGCCTAATGTATTTCCGTGCTCATCAGAAATGAAGCAGCTGCGACCGGGCTTCGATCCTGCGGGCCTGCGGGTCAGCAGCCGAGTACCTTCGCCACTAGGCCACCACGGAGGGGTCAAATGACAGTGCTGACAAGAATTTGAGCCAAATCACACAAAATAGTTCAGAACAGAAAGTACCTGCCCAGCAAGTGCTTTTATTATTTGATTGCTGGTCCCGAAAGTTTTCAAGTTTAGCTGCATGTCTCTTTCTTCCACGTAATAATTCCTGTCTGGCTTGCCCCTTGCGCTTGGCGTTTTGTTCTTCATCTCAGTGTCTTTGCACGCGTAGTGCCTCTCACTTTCTGGGGGACATTCGTGCGTTTTGGGTTTTTGTTAGGGGTGTTTCAACACGTGCAGTCAAAACAACCAGGTTATAACAGTTTTACCGTAACCAGTACAGTAGCTAGCTTTAATTATCATTGTATTCTAGTTTGTTTCTGTCCGAATGATTCCTTCGCCCTTGCGACGTTGCTGTCTTTCTTTTGGAGCACAATAAAGAAAAACAACAAAAATGGCCCAAAACACTATAACTGTAGCGAATGCCTTTTTCAACTAGTAATCATTTACGCAGGACAAAAATAATTTCTTGCTGTAATACTCCTTTCCTGTGTTTTTTGAAATGCTCATATGTTGAAGTCGAAGATATCTTTCACGGACATGAAGTGGATTGCACTTCACTTATCTGTATTAACGTTTTCACACCATGCCGTCAGTAGCTTGTGTTTCATCAATAATTTAGCCTCTGTTCATACTATCTGAAACAATGAGTGTAACACTCCTTTGTCGCCTGAACGAATACGTGTCTCTGGTACAAGTGGTTATTTTAGGGTTGATTCCCACGAAACAGTGCGTCGGACCCCTGCCCCCTTCATAGGAATCGGTATAACGAAAAAGTGACTCATGTCTTTGTAGAAGTATTGGCCACTCTATAATTATATATCGCATCAATTGACACCCAAAATGATCATGATTTTACCTTTGAGGTCGCTGAAATCCTGAACATATACCTAGAAGCAGTGTCTCAATAAGCCCACGTAAAGATAACAATAAACAAGCGCATAAAACATTCACACATCTCCACGAAGTGATAAATGACATGTGGGTGAAGCTATGGGTATCGCATGGTTAGCTAACTATACGTTGTCCGAGTATGGCCTCATATAACGTAAACTGAGGGGCAAACAGTGACATAAATTGTTAGTGGTAACGTTATACTTTTCCTCAGAAGCTGCCTTCCGCACTGTGGAGGCTACAGGGCCCCTTAGCCAATGACAAGGGCGATAAGGCTGCCGACATATATTCCTCCGCGTCGCGTCATCTGCTGGGCATCTCCCTGCCGATCGCAGGTACAGATTCGGTGAGCGGACAGCAGTGCCCAAATAACACATGGTTGACCCCTCTATTATAGGTATCTGTATTACATGAAAGCAAAACTTCTCCCTAAAGAAGTAGCTAATAGTTTTCTGTACTACAAACAAGGCTCGCACAATGTACCTTCTTTGTGGTTGCATCCACGTTGACGTATGCTGGTATAACATCACCATGCCGGAGATTCACATCCTTGAATAATGAATAAAGAAATGTTTTGGTAGCTGTTGTAGTTAATATATATATATATATATATATATATATATATATATATATATATATATATCGTTTATTTGAAAAAAAAAACTAGGAATAAAAAGGTACGGGGAGCATGTGGGTGCAGCCCCTTATCCAGGGCTCCACTTGCTTTAGCGACGCGCTGCGCCTGGTCGAGTAGCGCTAGTTGCACCCCCCGATCCTTGCTGGTGAGCAAAGTCTCCCACTACTCCTTATCAGAAATTTTGCCGGCTATATGCGGCGAGTTAATTTCGGTTGGCCGGTTCTGACAATCCCACGTTATGTTGCCGGGAGTGGTCCTGCCTCCGCACCACTGACAACTATCACTCGGCATCGCAGGGTGAATGGCATGCTTCAACGAAGATTCAGATATGTGTTTGTTTATATACGGCGGCCAGTCATAAGATTTCCGCCCGGTTAGCGCTGTGTGAGGTATACTGCACTTTCGTCGCTCAAGTCGTTGGTTGTCAAGGATATCTTGTGGTAAAGGGGGCTGTTGTCGGAGTGGTAAGCTATTAGAGCACGTGCTGCGACATCCACTCTCTCATTGTTATTAAGCCCTGCGTGACCCGGGCACCAGATAAAAGCATGGTCCTGGGTTATATCCGGTCTTATTGGGCAAATGGTGTTGTGTGGTAGTCTTCCCGAGAGAAAAAGTCTACATGTGACCATAGAATCGGTGAGAATAAGAGAGGATCGTTCCAGAATATACTTAGCTTTAGTAGCAAGCGCGATAGCTAAAGCCTCAGCGTTATTCGCGGACGCGGCTTGTGCCGTGGCGCAAGTCAGAAGACCTTGACCCGGGGCCACTTCTGCGACTGAGAGCGCGTACTTGTTCGTGCCCCACAGGGCGACATATGGTACACCGTGTCCGGATTGTTCCCGAATTGCCGCTGTAACTTGGGAGCTCGCGCACTCCAACGACCTTTGTGATATCATGGCTTCATGTTTTTTTGGGGGTAGGGGATGCTAGAATATTTTCACGTAGCTGTTTAGCCCTACACTCCAGTTCCTCTCCCACATACTGAGGACGAGGTGGGTAACCTACATGGCATAGCAGTTTTCAATTAGCGTAACCTCATCTCTTGCCAGGCGTAACCGGCAGAACAAAAAACGAAAAAAGGAAGGCAGTATTTCCCTAACTATAAAATAGATCGCGATGTCTCATCGAAGTACATAAAAACTTCAGTTGCATGAGAATATTTTAGCCGGTCTGCACTGCTCTCGCCGATTGGCTGCTGCGCGGGCTCTGCCTTTGTGCGCGGGGAACGAGTGCACCTTTCAGTCCCTGGATTGTTGCCGTATGTGTTGGTGAGTGGGCGAGACATGGTTTTCAACTTCTCTCCGTCAGATATGGAAAATGGTACGCAGAAGCATTATATACCGTGGCATGCAAATTACGGCGTTGCAATAGTCTGATTGAGAAACAACACGTGAATGCAGCAAGATCGAATGCAAGTATCGAACTTGTAGCATGACCTGAGAGCCTGCTTGCTAAATACATACAGTGGGCACAGAAGGAAACGCGGACATGTTCAATTTACCTGCTTTTGTGTTTAACATTCACTTCTAAGTGGTTGTAGCCAGTATTATTGATAAAAAGACAATCGTACAAGGCCCAAAGACCATATAGCACCTTTTTATTGCCGCCACGGTCAGAGCCCGGTCAAAACAGTCCACCGCTATGTTCGTGTTACTTTTCAATTCATCTGTACCCCTCGAAACCGGCGACTTAATTTGCACGAATGCAAATTAAGTCGCATAAAAACGTGAATTCTAGAGCTTCCAAATAAGCGCGGCAGTTCAGCGCCAGCTTCCCGTAGCCTACTCGCACTGCACCACCTCGCGGCTGCGGCGAGCGGAGGTGGAGTGCGCGCTTGATGACCTGAATGGAGCGTTCATTCGCCCTCGCACTAAAGAATGAAATAAAAGAGGCGATGGTTAGGCATAGCAGACGTGGTTAAAAATTGAGGCTATCTCGCCATAACGAAAGCGCATTCCTAATATTTTTTGCTGATCATCACGCGACACTAAGCGATACCTCAATATACCATTCATTTGTGTTTTTGTGCACTCTAGCTAAGCGTCGAGGCCAAGTTCATACCGAAGCGGGCGATCAAGTCAGCGTGGGCACTGACATGTTGATTTATAGCCTGACTTACCGGTGCTTAATGTACAACAAATAATTCAAGCTGAATTCAGTGAAAAATAAACATATTATTTATTGGAATGCAACAGCTCAGGTTGAACAAGTGTAAATGGTGAAAACTTGCCGATCGCAAGCCATTTCTATGTCGAACTATGTTTTCCTGCGCAAGCATATTCTCGGTTACACATCGTAGCTACAGGAGTGCTTAACTGCAATGGTGAAAAAGAGTAGAGGTCTTAGCATGCAGAATATCTGTGTTTAAGTCGCCGACCAGTATAAAGTGTGTGCGCTTGTTTTATTCAGTCAGTGCTTTGCATTGTTAATTATTTTTTCTGTTTTCCTCAAATGCACAGATTTTCTCAGGACGTACACCACGGGCGGTCAAGGCTCGGCCCTAAGGGAATTAGCCCCTAAAACACTACAACTGGTTATGCACTCCTTGCAATCGTCATTGATTATTGTGATAAACAGCACGGTGTGCGCCACCGAGTGATAACGTAAACTAGGTCAGTGCTCATGGATAAAATAGCACTTTAGCTTCGGCAAAAGAGGAGGAAGAGGTTCGTAGCTTAATCCGCGAACGCGCTCAGACGTTTTGCATCCTGCTGGCCTGTGTTTCACACCAACAATTCTTTCGCCCATATACATTATTGCTTTCTGCAGCACGTACTGCAGCACATTTATTAGTGCTATAGCACCTGATGCAGTCAATTGCAAACACCATTGGTGCTTGCGGAAGCGTCACTACTTTTATAACGACCCGTTCCCCGCTAACACAAATTCGTGTTAGCGTGATTCCGTGATGTCATTGTGACGAGAGATTTTCACTGGCATTGAGGACCATGGCCTTCAATTAACGAACCAGCATGCAATCGGCGAGGCCGTGGTTTACCGGCGTCGTCATTAAAACGTTCTATCTCGATGCTTGTAAGCGCCTTGCTGCAATATTTCAATTCCCTCTTCAGTGACGGCCACACCACCCCACCCCCACTTAACCCCGACAACAGAGCAAAACGTGCAGAAGAGAACGTCTTAAAAATGAAGGCGCCATAATGTAGTGACATGTCTCTCTATGCCACGTCTTTAGAACGTCGAGCGCCAATCGCCGCGGTTATGAAGTCCCTCGTTCAATTTCCGGTGGAGCAACTAATAAATGTGAAGCACTTCTTCGCGAACTTCAGCGTATCTATCTATCTAGTCACCTACCATTTTTAGCTCTCCCAGCCGTTCCGATAATAGTATAAATACCGAAATCGTTATGGCATAAGAAGACCGTATTACTAGAAAAATGACTCGTCACAACCTGAGAGTTATTGCATGTATCTCATGAATATTGTGATTTGAATTTCATGTTCTTGCTGCTCTTGTGATGGTTTCGTTCTAGAGCTATGCAGTATCGTGATACTCTTGTATCGTGATAGTATTTCAGAGATATTTTTGAGCATCTGCATTGCTGTATGTGGGTGCTTTTCAAAATTATATTTGTATCTCAGTAGCAAAATACTTGTACGGTGAATTGCCGGTATTACGATACTATCGAGGACACGGGTATCTCGTTACTTTTTTTTGAATATGAGCTGAGACGTGTTTACGACGAAAAAAAAACAATATTTTTTCTGCTGGCCATGACAGTCCGTGGTGTGATATGCACCCACCTTTTGCACCTTTCTGCTGAGGGTGAAACTGGGTCCTACGTTCTTGAAAGCGAGCAAGTCGCTTTGGTACCCGCATCCAATTGTGCACCTTCAGACAGAACTGGTATGGTTTGAATGATCGCCTACTTGAGCTTGCCAACATTGTTATACCGTCATTTTTCAATTCCAGCAGTGGTGATGATTGACTGATATGTGGGGTTTGACGCTCAAAGCCACCATATGACCATGACAAACGCCGGTAGTGGAGGGCTCCGGTATTTTTGGCCACCTGGGGTTGTTTAAGGTGCACCGAAACTGAGCACACGGCCCTACACAATAACCACCCTCCAATGAAAATGAAGCCACCCGCAGCCGGGATTTGAATCCCGCGACCTACGGGTCAGCAGTTGAGTACCTTACCATCCAGACCACCACAGCGGGGGCTCTAGCAGGGATATACTTATCGGAGGAGCATTGTATACTGCAAAATGGACGCCAGCAGTAGCTTTGTTTTTAAGGTTGTGTTGTCTCGTGCCAACTGAACGGGCAGGGCTGGTGTTGTTTTTCGCTTTTTTTACTCTTTTCTTTTTGCGCCACCCATTTAAAAAAACCAAGGCTTATCGCAGAAGATACAAACTACCCAAATAGTTTATTGTGTGTTGCCTTGTGCCATCAATGATACTTGTGTCACTAAATCATTTATGGAACCACCCGCATGGCCATACGGCAAGTGAAAGGAGGTCTTTTAGCGTTTTACTCTCGCATTCCTTGTTTTTTCGTTCTTGTTTCTGCTTTACGGTTCTACAAACACTACAGCTTCAATCGGAAGTAAGCACTTGTCTACATTGTTTAGATGTTTCCCTCCTGCTTCGCGCTGAGCCACTTCAACAAAAGTGGAAACTAACTTGCCTGGACCGCTAGTCTACTAATTAATTCATATGTGGGATTTAACTTCTAAAATCACCATATGATTATGAGAGATGCCATAGTGGAGGGCTCTGGAATGTTTGACCACTTGTGGCTCTTTAACGTGCACCCATATCTGGGCACACGGGCCTACAACATTTTCGCCTCCATTGAAAACGTAACCGCCGCAGTCAGGATTAGATCCCGCGGCACGCGGGCCAGCAGCCGAGACCACCGCGTTGGGGGCCGCTACTATACTAAGTAGAAGGTCGTTGAAGTGAGCGCTGCCATTTAAGCGACAGCATGGAAATCAGAAGCCTTGCTTTTTTTTTCCCTCAAAGTCACATGCCGACCGCTGTGAATAAAAGCATATGTTTTCTCAATTCGTTTGTCTATAGTTCTACAGCTTCGCTTGAATAATGCTACTTCTAGCATAGCTAATACTGTTGCCGCCAACTATCCCGGTTTCGGCCTACAATGCATTTAACTCTTGCTTCTATATATCATAGTTTTTCATTGCAACAGGTATCCGTATACACGTCGCCATTAAAACTATGTCAAACTATGTAGCCTCCTTGTATTGCCTTAAGGGCACTGAGAGTACGGCGATAAAATAATGAATAAACTTAAATACGAGTTTCAATGCGCTGCGTCTTTAAAATGTCATGCTGCACATAACAATTGTCTGTATAGTGTGTGACTATCCCCGAAAAAGTATTTGAGTACTTGAATTCCGAACAATTTTTGTCTTTTTGCTAAAATATCTCTGAAATATTCAGTTACGTCAATAACAAATGTTTCGCAGTTTTTGTATTACAGGCTTCCAATTCATGAATTACATCATCTCTATGCCGGAAGAATATTAGGGTACCTTTTGCCCAGCCTTGTTTTATTCACATGTCATAATAAAGAAACTTGCATAGCATGACATGGCTGTCTGCCGAGTATAAGTGACAGACCAGACGTAAAAATCATGACATGCATTTCAGGTAAGTCATTTCATGTAAGTCGTGATAAAGGCCCCGTTATAGCGCGCTCGCGGTCGTTCCGTCAGCTTCCCTTATACCAAATTTGTTATTACGGGACGTAAATGAATGACAAAGGAATAAAACAAGTACAACATAATAATTATGGCATGCGTATCATGTAAGAACAGGTCTACATGCCACGCTCATGATGCGTTCTCGGCCGTTTTCGCTAACTTCACATAACACCAGTTTTAGTATTTCGTGACTTGAATGGACGACGAGGGTAACTGACACGTCCAAACATGATATTTATGATATGCATGTCACGTAAAACATGACTACATGCTACGCTCATAGCGCGCTCCAGGCCGTATTTGATTGATTGATATGTTAGATTTAACATCCCTAAACCACCATATTGTTATGAGAGGCGCCGAAGTGGAGGGCTCCGGAAATTTCGACCACCGGGGCGTTATTTAACGTGAACCCGAATCTGAGCACACACGCTTAGAGCATTTTCGCCTCCATTAAAAATGCAACCACTGCAGCCAGGATTTGACCCGAGACATGTGATCAGCAGGCCGAGTATCTTAGCCACTAGACCACCACGAGAGGGATCGAGTGGTGGTTTTGTTAGTTCAACATATACCAAACTTCGCACCACGTGATATGAATAGACGACAAAGGCAAATGATATGTCTAAACCAAACAATCATGAACATGTGGGTAATGTAAAACATGATTGCATGCTACGCTCATAGCGTGATCGTGGCTGTTTTTTTTAGCTTCTCATATACCAAGTTTCGTATCACGTGACGCGAGTAGACGACGAAGGTAAACGGCACGTGCTAACTTGATAATCATGACATCTGTTTCATGTGAAATAAGACTACATGCTTACTCACTCCGTTCTTGCGGCCGTTTCACTAGTTTCACATAAAGCAAGTTTCATATTACGCAACGTGAATGGAAGAAGAACACATATGGCAGACGCAAACAAGGTAATCATAAAATGGAGGTCACATACGGCATAATTTATGTCGGCTCAAATTTCGCAAAAGAAATATTTCTGTCGAAGTACCTAGGGGCTCCTAAAAGTAACCTAGGGGGACCCTGTGCGCAGCAATTATTGCACAACCTTGAAAATTATGGGTGAATGACATGAATTTGCCTAGTCTTCGCGTTGCGCGCTGCGAAGAGCACTTGTGGTTTCGTTTATTTATGTGCTTCGATTTTGTTTTGAATGAAACGGCAAACTGTTTTGAACTTCATCAGCTCATTTGAAATGGTGATACTAAAAGGTCAAGGTGGCGAAGCGTTTACTACCGAACATTCGCCGATTGTTGTTTCGATACAAAGCAACTTCAAGCCATGCGAAGCCACAAGGAACCTAAAATACGAAGACTAGGCTAAGTCACGTAACTAGCCATGGCGGGCACATCGGTGCCTTGCGCGGCATCACTGGCGTGACACGAAGAAACGAACGCCGGCGTGCACGCGCGCCGGGCCTCGTCTAAGTGTATTGGCACCTTTGTGGCATGTGGTCATGTTCTACATGAATCACAATATAATGTTTGCACCATTTAAATACCTTCGTTATTCTATAACGTGACGTACTACCGAATTCCGCGTATGTGAGTTTAGCCAAACGAACGTGAGCGGATAATAAATGTGGCATGCAGTCATGTTGTTACTTGGCAGGCATGTGATTATTACCATATTTGGACGTGTCATATAGCCATTAAATTCGTTCGCATCACGTAAGGCCGAATTTGGTACATGTGCAAAGAGCGAAACGACCGCGAGCGCATCATAAAGGTAGCTTGTAGTATTGTTACATTAATGACCAAGACGTATCAAGCCAAGTAGCAAGGCACAACACGGTATATAGTGCGTGTGGAGAGGAAGAGAAAGCGGGCTGAGCATTTGATAATGTTCTGTAAAAGGCTCCACACAATAGTCCAAGATAATGGCATGGAAGTTTTGAAAGCATTGGGGTTTAGGGATGGTGAAGGCAAAATATACTTTAACCGGATAGAAATAACCAAGAGGAGGGTAACTGATTAGTGGATAATCTCAAGGCGCGAGTGAAAATCAATCCTTAAACACATAGTGATGTTAATTAACTTTATGACTAGGTGGCGTGAGCCACCACCCAATCTTGAGGGCAAAGCTGAATACATCCATCTATCTCTCCGGCACCCCCTCCCCCGCTACCGTGTAGGAAAGCCTCGTGACATAGAAAAGTAGCCGCGATCATTTATCGTCGACACAACAAGCTCGCCGCTAGGTCAACTTCCTATCACCCCCTCTTTCGCGGCGCCGCTCTGTGCGTTTGGTGTGGGTGATATCGCACGATAACCCGGTTTTCTCAGATTTGGAAACTGTCGCGCATGTGCCGGATGTTGCATTGTGAAGTTCGTCAGCAGCCCGCCACGCTGCTCTGTTTGGTGATCCATCTATCATCATGCTGCAAACATGAAAGTAATCCGTCCTTCCTGACCAAGCGCTCGCTTTGCCGTGTTTGCTCACCTAATGTATTCCTGCACCCTGTTATTTACTATACTACCATGGGAGATGCCCACGGCTAGCTGATGATACGATTATGTTATTCGTAAGCATTTTGGCTACTTCTGTTTGAATCATTTCTCGTTCGGTGGCTGACACGCAGTACGACCGACAGTGAATGGGCGCAGCCTCGCTAGTGTTGATTCGGTGAGTGACTATCATAGTTTGGCCCAAGGGACGAATATGGATGTCGAAAGCATCAGTGTATCAGGTCAAAACCTGGCAGAGAGGCAGGTTTTGCCTTGTAAGGCCACAAGATCCGATCCAATCATGTTTTGAAAAATAGCATTTTTCGAGCTGGGTGGTCTTCAGACAGAGCTTTGATTGGAAGCATATACCACGTCAACGCTGACATCATCATCTGTTATGGCAGTTAGGCTAGAGACATCTGTGTAGGGCAACACTTGAGGGCTGAAGCTAAAATTAGGGAGCGGAAGGAACGCGCAGTTTTCCACTATGCAAGTGATTTATGGGCACAGTAACAGTGCGCGTCCGCCGAACGTCAGTTAACGGCGTCACAAGTAATAGCCATCAGAAACGGGAGAGGCCGATGACAAAGGCACGTGCGTGATTGCTCAGGGTAGGATGCGAACGAAAGTGGCTGGGCTCAAGCGGCTGGTGTGGCTTCATAGAATTGTCGGCGAGAACGAACAGGATGAAGGCTGAGTGCACGAGAGAAACAAGCCATCAAGGCCGAATGTGCTGAAATGAAATCAAGAGCAAGTATGAAGTCATGAGGGCAACAAACTAGACCTGCAAAAACGACCACTGGGCTTCGACCGCCAATGCTGACACGGGCAGTGAACATTCAAATTACTAGTACAGTACGCCATCAGAAACAAGGATTGCCTTGTCCTAGCACAGCGTCATAATCTTTTTCAAGGGGTGACGTAGAGAACAATCATAATAGACGGTGCGCACCTGTGTCAACGAGGGTGGTCACAGCAACATGGTCTATACTCGTACTTCGAGCAGGCTGTGGTACGTGGAAAGCGTCAGTAGGGGATTTCTTGGTTTCGTTGGTGTTGCAGCTATATTTCCGTATACTTCGCGAATTAGTTCACGAAGAATCGTACGAGTTTTAAATCTTCTATCTCTGTTTCACTGCCCGCCAGCACACAGTACAGGGGCTGCCGCCCACCTACGTGAGTGCGCCATAATATTCTCGTTATGCGATACTACTTGATTTTTTTTACTGAATAGCATTGCAAACTTTAAATAAAGCGTGGACTGACTTAACTTTATTGGCATAATTAGAGGCATTACAAATACATGATGCCCAAATAAGAGGTCATATAAGCTGATGGCATAAATTTTTTGTACCAAACAATTATTATCGAAGCTGTTTATGTGTCGAACGTATCGAAACAATTGCTTCAGTGCGTAACAAACAATTATTGTTATTTTGTTCTTAAAAACTAAACTGCAGCTGTATTCAAAACTGGCACACAGCGAGGTGTAGGGCAGAATTGCTTATCTACTGCGCACCAAAAAAAACTACACACCGTTCATTCACAATCGTCCACGCTGTCTTGCTTTTGATGCACGCTGAACAAGGCTTCTTAAAAGCTACCTTTTGGGAAGCATTGTCAAATATGTTTGCTGCCTGCAGGTATTTTTCGCGATAAAAGCGAGCCAACGACTGAGTGCATGGACGCTCGCCAAGCAGGCTCAAGGCGCCTCGGCACAAAATTGCGGACATCGTCCAACTGTGCTCTATTGCAAGCGTAAGTGGTATCACAAATAAAAGTAAACTTGATATAAAAAAGTTTGGGTCGCCTTTTTTGTCTTTAAACACGCATGACCAACGAAATAATGCTCCAGATGACAGTCCTAGATAGAATATGTGGGGTTTATTGTTCCAAAGCCACCAATTGATTTTGAGAAACGCAGTAGCGGAGGGCTTCGGAAATTTTTTACCACCTAGGGTTCTTCAACCTGCACTCACATCTGACCACACGGGCCTACAGCATTTCCGCCTCCATTAGAAATGCAGTAGCCGCTGCTGGACTTTAATCTTGCAACCTGCGGGTCAGCAGCCTACTATCTCAAGCCAACTCGATCATCCCGGCGGGGTCACTTGACAGTCCTGACAAGAGTTTCGAACACTACCACACAAATTAGTGCTGAACAAAAAATACCTGCCCAGCAAGTGCTTTAATAATTGATCGGGTGGTTGCGAAAGTTTTCAATTTTATCTGCATGTCTCTTTTGCCACGTAATAATTCTTGGCTGGCTTGCTTTATGCGCTTGGCATTTTTTTCTAGACCTTAGTGCGAAAGTGGGAGGCACGCGTAGTGCCTCCCACTTTCTGAGGGACATTCGTGCGTTTTATATCTTCATTAGGGGTGTTTTTCCACGTGCAGTCAGAACTCGCCGGCCTTATACAGTTTTACTGTAACATTACCAGTAGCTAGCTTTGCTTAGTGTAGTATATTAGTTAGTTTCTGACACATTTATTTCTTCGCCCTTGTTGCAGTGCAGTCGTTCTTTTGGAAGACAATTAAGAAAAACCACGAAAACTTTCCAAAACACCATAACTAAAGCTGATGCCTTTTTCAGCTAGTAATCACTTACGCAAGACAAAAAAAACTCGTTCTGTATTTACTCCTTTCCTGTGTTTATCGAAGTTTTCATATGTTTAGGCCGGAGTAATTTTCACGAACGTGAAGTGCATTGCACTTTACCATTCCGGGTTAAGCTTTTCACACCATGTAGTCAGCAGCTGAGTTTTATATATGAATGAGCCTACATTCATGTTTCTTGAAACAAGGAGTGTAACACTCTATTTTCACTGAGGATATAAATAAGTCAAATGGCCGGTCCGAAGATTAGTTGCCTTTTGATGGATTCAACATTTCATAAGCCTGTACATTCTTCGAGGTGCACATCTTAACCTCGGTTGTCCGTGTTGATCAACAGACCGCCATTTACGTGTCTTTGGCACAAGTGGTCACTTTGGGGATGATTCCTATGAAAAAATGTGTCTGATCTCTCCTCCTTAGGAATCGGCATAACGAAAATGTGACATGTCTTAGTAGAAGTATTGATCACCTTATAGTGATATCTCGCTGCTTGTTGGTGACAACAATGATCATCATTTAACCTTTGAGGTCGCTGACGTTCTTAACGTACACCTGTAAACAGTGTCTCATGAATCCCACGCAAAGATAACCTAAACAAGCGCAATAAAATATTCTCACATTTCTACGAAGTGAATAATGATGGGTCAGTGAAGCTGTGTGAATCGCATGTTTAGCTAACCATACGTTGCGCGAGTGTGGCCCCATATAATGTTAACTGAGTGACGTAAAGTGACATAAAATATTGGTGGTAACGCTATACTTTTTTTCAGAAGCTGCTTTCAGCACTGTGGAGGCTACAGGGCCCCTTAGCTAATGAAAACAGTGATAAGGCTTTCGACATACATTATTTCCACGTCGCGTCGTCTGCTAAGTGTCTCCCTGGCATTTATTGTGCACACCTTCAACGTGTGGATGGCAGTGCCCAAAACAAATATGGTTGACCCCTCTTATATATGAAATTGTAGGATATGAAAGCAAAAATTCTCCCAACAAAAGTAGCTAATAATTTCCTGTACTACGAACAGGGCTTCACATGGTATCTCCTTTGTGGCTGCATCCACGTTGACGTATGGTGGTATAACACCACCACGCCGGAGATGCACATCCATGAATATAGAATAAACAAATATTTTCGTAGCTGTAGTAGGTAAACGTGAGATGGTAATCAGAGAATCGACAATCATTTTCTTTAAGAATTTGGATGTTATTCCTGCACCTAATGTGTACCCATATTGCTTGGGTCACATATACAGACAAGATCACTATCGGAAAATACAGGGCCTATGTGATCATGACCAACTTCAAAGCAAAGCTCCAAGTTACGGTACCAGACACTTAGAGGAGTGATCAGTACCAACACGGCGTTCAAACTACTGAAAACAAATTGTCCATTACACAATATCTCCACTACTGAATAGCTCTAAATCTAGGCAAAATGAGCTTCTGGTGGTCTCTTTCAATTTCTTAAAAGGATGCATGTGCTTTCTGCATATATTTGTGTGCAATACAGAGACGTTTTTGATTTTGTTGCCTTTCAAGAGGAGTGTATGTTCTGAAATATGTTAAAGCAGTAGCATGCCCCTGTAAGTATATATGCGTGTGTGGCTTTAGGGTTTGTATAATTATGTAAAAGTGCAGGAG
>WOVY01008657.1:0-16856 GCA_013436015.1 Rhipicephalus annulatus | reverse complement strand
AGTACCGTTGGCAGATCCCATCTCCATTTCAATATCTATATAAACAAGAGCCCATTCCGCAGGTGAGATCTCCTAAATATTTGAGAGCAATTACAAAGCCAACCTAAACTGGACTCGCGACATAAAAAGCATGGCATTTAAAGCACGACGTGCCTTAGGAATTCTTCGCGGGCTGAGCTTCCGCGATATGGTATACGCAGAAGCACAACAGTAATGATATATAAAATTTATATGCGACGAATACTAGAATTTTGGGTGCGTATTGTTCCCGGTGGCCCTGTTTACAAATAAACCCTCTGGTTATGCTGGAACAAGAAGCCATGAAATTGTGTCTAGGTCTTCTTAGGTTTGTAACAAACAAGTTTTGTATCAGGAAGCATGATTGCCTGCATTGCCTTGTCATTTCCATATACTAACGATTCAGGCATTTCTGACATTCTATAGCTATGTGCCAAGACGATCTGAATATGCTTTTGTAAATTACCCAGACACCTTTTTCTGACCCTTTGGTCATGGTTTCTAACACCTCAGATTACCTTTGCCCAAAAAAACTAGAAAACATAGATGTAAAATTTGAGATTTGATTGCAGCGCCGGCTACAAATCAGAAATTTAAAGTAGAATTCATGAGATTTTTCCTTTAAGCCCCAATTACAATTGTATAAGGTCCCAAAAGCCGACTGCTGGGTTATCTTGCACACGCAGAAACAAATATGCACACGCACACGCCCACGCAGAATATGCACACGCAGAAACGAGCCACAGATTCTTCAGTAATGGATGAAAAGGATAGGTGTGGGTATATACTCCCATTCGCTTGGACTGGTCTTTTTCATTAGGACTACCATATTTCACCGCCATTTTTATATAACTGTTGGCATAGTTCTAGCGATGCGAAAGCTACCTTTGAATGCCTAAACCTGATCATAATCACGTATTCCCTGTCAGTATGTACGTCGATTACGGTGTCAACAAAATGATTGTTGTTAAAGACGCTCCTTATGCTAGTCCTTCCTCCGCTGCAACTACTGAAATTAGTATAGGTGCCTTCTACGGTCATTGCGGCTTAGAAGTAATTAAAATCATGGACTCTCTAGCACGACCATCATTGAAAGGTCCACTACTATCAGTCCTTCCTGAAGCGGCTACTATGAGCGCGACATATGCATAAACTCTCGCTTCGTGCAGACGCTATGAAAGCAATAACGTCAACACCATTCCTTATGATTTTCGTGGAAAATTTATTGGTGTTCTACAAACATGTAATCATGGAAGCCATAATAACCAGATTTCGATGTCGTGTCCCCCCGTTGAATTTCTATTCACACAGCGCTGGTCTGGTGATATCATTGCTATGCAACTTGTTTTCATAATCTAAACAATATAGCGCATCATTTTTAAATCATGTCGCCTATACAAGTTGCTCTGAAGTCTTTTAGTCATCCCATTCGCTAGCCTGGGGCTGAATTTCGCAGTAGAAAATATACTTTTCTTTGGTGCATCGAATGTGGGCTTGAGCCACGAGAATGTTTTTGATGCCGTTTGTAATTATTTAATGAAACTTAAAAAATTAAGCTTTATTTTGCATGACCATAATTTCTACAGAAATATTTCAATATGAAAAGGAGCTTTGTTTACCCACGCTAATATCCATTCAAGATAATGAATGCATTGTCTGTCTGAACGAGTCCCAAACAAATATTTTACTCCTTTCATTCTAACTAGGATGCCTTTTCTTTTTCTTCTTTTTTTTTGGGGGGGGCGCGGATAAGGATATTGAATATTGGAAAAAAGTCTTACTGATTAAGTCATCAATTCTTGGCCGATATCTCTGAGGGGTTCCAGCCCTGACGGTGGATTCATCATCATCATCAACAACATCAGCAATCATCATCATCATCACCATCATCTGCAAGCTGAGCGCCATTTTGTACACCATCGAGATGGATTCTGTGTGACTGCCCCCAGTTAAGTTATTCTCCCTTCAACATCTTTGATGGAATGTCCTGGGTACTCACTTCACGCAAGACGAAGCTTTCTAGCGGGCTAGTTGCCTCTTCAATGACGACAGGAAGTGTACATCGCCAAACCCTTCCCGAGTGCCGTGCTTTCTTTAACCATTTCCGTGCCCTTCTCCAACGGGACCCGTCAGCTTTCATCTTGAAGCGCCGAGAGATACAAGTACCTTTTCCGGCATTGATGGCTTGACGTAGTAGCAAGGCAGAAATCATGCGAGTGGGTGAGTGTACGTATGCGATGAGATCCAACGCTCATGTTGACCAACGTGACTTTTTTTATCTCAGGTGCACCGCAAAAGGTCTGGTATGAAAGGCAAGAGGAATAACTGACCAGCTGGGAGTTATGCAACAAAAAGATCCGGGAGACCTTCCGCAAGCTTGTGGAATATCAGCGTGCCGCTTTAAAACGAGCTCCCACGTAAGGTTCAGACTTCCACTGAATCCTACCTCGCGTGGATTCAGGACGACCTCGGTTTATGAAGAAAGATGGACTCGCAGATGTCCGAAATCGATAAGGTTGGCCATGTTAATAAAGGCATAGCAGACAGCATTTCACCTTCTTTGTGTTCAAGAATTCAATAACGGACCAGGACATAATTTGTGAATGGTGGTGCTCCAATGAAGCTCAAGGCATTCAGAGTTACCCGCTTTCAAACCAGTTTGCCCACCTTCTAAACACGGCTGCAATATCCGCGTGCGAAAGCCCTCGCCTGCCTTCTACGGGAATTGCCGGGGATGTTGCGTATTGTCCGCTAGAAAACTGAAGCCGCGGCTCCACTCTGTCACCCTTCCCGACCTCCGACAACTATCACGCCACCGTCTTCCTCAAACGAGACATGACGTTAAACCCCACATATCGTTTCTACCAACCCTCATTCAGACAGTCGTGAGGCAAGGTTGGACAGTGCCCGCTTGAACATTATCTGCTTCATTCATCGTCCAGGCTATGGCTCACCTAAATCACTCGTCACTGTTTTACCCAACGGACGTTTTCTGCTACTCGACGTTATCTCAACCAGGCGTAATGGCGCACACAGATGACCGGCCGATGTGCTTCAATCGCGATCGCATAGGCCACATTCGCAGCACAGCCGTGCTTGATGCAACTCCGCTCCGTTGCCTTCTCCTACACCACATCGCGCACTTGCCTGGAATTCCCTCTCGTAACAGCAACAGTGTCACTAATGCCTGACAACTCCTCACACACCTAATCTAGCAGGTCCCCTTCGCCGCAACGACGTTCTCCCGCTCACCCATATCGGGTTGATGGTGGTCCCAAGCTCCTTCCGGCGCTCACCTCCAGAAAACTGACGGAAGCAGCTCTTGAAGGTGAGTTGAAATACCGACCCGATGCCGAATTCTCTACTGACCCTGCTCACACATCGAAACCTTATCAGTGTTGACGTGAACAGTGTACCAACTAAGGCCCTCATTGGACACTGGCGCAACCGTTTATATCATGAATGCTGAAGTTAGGACACGGATGAAGAAGGTCCTCACTCCAGCCCAAACTACCTGGTGATAATTTCTGATGGTGGAACAACTGCCGTGATTCGTGTGTGATCAAGTCTTGTCAGCGTCGGCGGACATCATAAATCAAGTCTGTATTGTGTTTCAGAACATTTTATTCACGACATAATTTTGGTTATGAATATTTGTCGGAAACATTCAGCTCGATAGACTTCTCTGCCGTGGGCAGGATTCTGCCCACGGCCAGTATCTTTTCACCCACTTCACTTTCTTCCCATTTCCATTAAAATTGGCATAATAACTTTCCCTGTGCTTTCTTGCCATTATTGTCTATAGATGATCTCATTATTATTGTGTCTAAAGATGAAAAAGGAGACCTAAGTATACACTTGTTCCCCTTATACATATATATATAATATATATATATGATATATAGTATATATATATATATATATATATATATATATGATGAGATCATAACAGACAGTAATGCCAAGGAATGTACAGGGGGAGAACGTTATTAGAACCATTAGAATGTAAATAAGAAGAAAGAAAAGTGGATGAAAAATTAACCAGCCGTGATCTAACTGTCTGTTAGATCTCATTATTATTGTGTTAAAACACGGAAAAACGAGCCCTTAGGTATACACTTCTTTCTCTTTCGTCTCTCTCTCATCTCTCTCTCTCTCTCTATATATATAATATATATATATATATATATATATATATATATATATATATATTATTATATATATATATAGTAGATCCTCCGTGAGCGGTCACAACGTGGTTTATTTCGACGTTTTGGCCTAGAGTCTGGCCTTCATAGGATTATATATATTATATATATATTAGTATATTATATAGATATATAATATATATATATATATATATATATATATATATATCATATAGATATATATACTATAGGCAGGCATGGCGGTTGAGTGGCCGTACCGTTGCATATAGTCCAGTAGATCCTCCGTGAGCGGTCACAACGTGGTTTTATTTCGACGTTTCGGCCTAGAGTCTGGCCTTCATCAGGATTAAAGATACAGTTTGTTGGTGCCCAGCTTTATACAAACTCAAATCAGACTCCAAGAAAAGAGGAAAAAAGACCGAAAGAAAAAAGGAACAAAGAAAAGAAAAAGAAGAAAAAAGAGAAGAAGAAGAGAAAAATAATATACGGTGGACTCCCCTCGTGCACCCCCCTTCCAATCTTCCCTCCACTTCCCCCCCTCTACACTTCCCTCCACTTCCCCTTTCTGATGTGAGCGGTCTGTGTATGTTTCCTTTCACTAACGCATTCCTCTTGGCCAGACGGCGCTTCCTGGCACTGGCGGTTCGGTGTGGGGCAAAAAAGAGCTTTTTTAGGAAGTTCTAAGCCTTTAACTACTCGGAGTCCCGTAAACAATTCGTCGTAGAAGGAGGGGTGCCGCGTATTGCGGCAGAGGCTGGTAAGCGGGCATTATAGGAAGTTCTAAGCCTTTAACTACTCGGCGCCCTGTCAACATTTCGTCGTAAAAGAGGGCTGCCCCGTATTGCGGTAGAGTCGGGTAAGCGGGAGCAATCCGAATTCCTTGCCCGCTTCTGGATTACGCGTGTAGTGGGGGCCTCCCGGCTGTGCATAGGGTTGCTGTTGGGCATGTCATGCATGGCACAATTGATTGGGTTGTAAAATAAAACAGAAAACAGACGACAGCTGCACTTAGGAAGAGTAGTTACACTTGGAATTGTTTTGGGTTGTCCAGTGCCCTTCGCAGCTGCAGTGCCGTGAACTCAGTTACTATTTTCATTGTTGCTGTTATTGTTTTCTAATGCTTCAATTGCTGCAAGTGTACCAGGATTCTCATTTATTCCTGTATCGAGGGTGTTAAATCGCTGGATAAGGTATGACTCTCGTTGTTCACGTTCTCGATTTGATTTAAATCCCGTCTCTAAGAGCGTTACTGATAGTTTGTCGAATGCATGGTCGGGAAGATTGAGATGTTTTGATAGAGGTAGACTTGGGGCTGATTTCGCATGGGCTCTGTGATTATTGAAGCGAATCCTTAATGGTGTTTCTGTTTGACCGATGTACTGCATACCAAATACGTTACATTCGAGTAGGTATACCACATTACAGGAATCACATGTTAGGTTTCCTCGTATACCAATACGAGGAAACCTAACATGCGATTCCTCTAATGTTTTCTCGTATACCAATACGAGTAAACCTAACATGCGATTCCTCTAATGTGGTATACCTACCCGAATGTAACGTGTGTGGTATGCAGTACATCGGTCAAACAGAAACACCATTTAGGATTCGCTTCAATAATCACAGAGCCCATGCGAAATCAGCCCCAAGTCTACCTCTATCAAAACATCTCAATCTTCCCGACCATGCATTCGACAAACTATCAGTAACGCTCTTAGAGACAGGATTTAAATCAAATCAAGAACGTGAACAACGAGAGTCATACCTTATCCACCGATTTTAACACCCTCAATAGAGGAATAAATGATAATCCTGGTACACTTGTAGCAATTGAAGCATTAGAAAACAATAACGGCAACAATGAAAATAGTAACTGAGTTTACGGCACTGCAGCTGCGAAGGGCACTGGACAACCCAAAACAATTCCAAGTGTAACTACTCTTCCTAAGTGCAGCTGTCGTCTGTTTTCTGTTTTATTTTACTACCCAATCAATTGTCCATGCATGACATGCTCAACAGCAACCCTGTGCACAGCCGGGAGGCCCCCACTACACGCGTAATCCAGAAGCGGGCAATGAATTCGCATTGCGCCCGCTTACCAGTCTCTACCGCAATAAGGGGCAGCCCTCATTTTACGACGAAATGTTGACAGGGCGCCGAGTAGTTAAAGGCTTAGAACTTCTTAAAAGGCCCGCTTAATAGCCTCTGCCACAATACGCGGCACCCCTCCTTCTACGACGAATTGTTTACGGTACTCCGAGAAGTTAAAGGCTTAGAACTTCCTAAAAAAGCTCTTTTTTGCCCCACACCGAACCGCCAGTGCCAGGAAGCGCCGCCTGGCCGTAAGGAATGCGTTAGTGAAAAGAAACATACACAGACCGCTGACATAAGAAAGGTGAAGGGGAGAAAGGGGAGAGAGATGAAGGGGGAAGTGGAGGGAAGGGTGGAGGGGGGAGTGGAGGGAAGAGTGGAAGGGTGGTGTCCGAGGGGAGTCCATCATATATTATTTTAGATGCGGAAGCATCTTATACTCGCGCCTTGTAGTGCGCCATCCGCGCCGTCCGCACCACTTCTCGAACATTCGACAGCTGACGCGCGCGCATGCGCCGTCGCGCCGTCGCCCACCATCTGTGCCGCGCGCGCTTCTCCTTCGAGAACATTCGACAGCTGACAGCGCATGCGCCGTCGCGCCGTCACCATCTGTGCCGCGCGCGCGCTTCTCCTTCGAGAACATTCGACAGCTGACAGCGCATGCGCCGTCGCGCTGTATATATACTCAAGGTCGGCGCTCGCTCGCTCAGTTGCCGCTCGTCCGTTGGTTTGTACGGCGCGTCGACGTCCGAAGTCGCCGTGAAATGAATGCCAACGAATCCACAAACAGAATGATCGACGTCCCTTCGACCAGCGCCGCCCTTTCGCATACGTGTGTACGTGTTCACTCATTTAACACCCCCTCCTACAACCACATTAACCAATTTAGCCATCGACCCAAGTAAGTCGCAGTTTAACACCCCATTTCACAACCACGTTAACCAATTTAGCCATCGACCCAAGTAAGTCGCACTTTAACACCCCATTAACCAATTATATGCTCCGCATCCTCCTCAGTGTTCCCCCGAGGGAAGCTGCGGGCAATTTTTTTCTCTTCTTCTTCTCTTTTTTCCTCTTTTTCTTTTCTTTTTCTTTTCTTTTTCTTTTTTTTCCTTTTTTTCTTTTCTGTCTTTTTTCCTCTTTCCTTGCCCTCTGATTTGAGATTGTATAAAGCTCAGCAGCAACAAACTGTATCTTTAATCCTAATGAAGGCCAGACTCTAGGCAGAAACGTCGAAATAAACCACGTTGTGACCGCTCACGGAGGATCTACTGGACTATATATATATAAGAGGAACAAGTGCATACTTAAGGGCTCGTTTTTGTGTTTTACACAATAATAATGAGATCTAACAGACAATAATGCCAAGGGGAAGTTATTAGGCCAAATGTAATGTAAATCAGTGGGTCCGGCGGCACGATCGCGATGACACCAACTCACCACACGCCTCTATCCTTTGTGCAGCTATTAGTCATGGCCTGCTGCTCCTGCGGTGCTATCACCAATGCTTCCGCGGCAATGACTGCTACCCGAGCTCACCGCTTCGGCAACACCATGGCTGGTCCATCGTCGTCCTTCTGGAAGGCTTCGTCGGCACGTCTTGTCGGTGATTCCATGCGTGTTCGTCCTTGGAACCCTCCATCCGGCCCCCGGCCTCTGCTCGGCGACTATGCTGGTGAGCGGCTATGCCACCCAATGACCACGTCCGCAGGGCACAGCCTTGCATCTGACGCCGTGCATCAACAATGGTGCCTGGCTCCCGCTGCCTTGCCTGTGCGGCCCCCCACGGTGCTGCGCATGCTTCGTCCGGGACCACGCGCTCTCGCCATTCCTACACGTGACTGCACCTATATAAATCGCCGTGACATCATCGCTGCTTTCAGTGGGTCCGGCGGCACGATCGCGATGACACCAACTCACCACACGCCTCTATCCTTTGTGCAGCTATAGTCATGGCCTGCTGCTCCTGCGGTGCTATCACCAATGCTTCCGCGGCAATGACTGCTACCCGAGCTCACCGCTTCGGCAACACCATGGCTGGTCCATCGTCGTCCTTCTGGAAGGCTTCGTCGGCACGTCTTGTCGGTGATTCCATGCGTGTTCGTCCTTGGAACCCTCCATCCGGCCCCCGGCCTCTGCTCGGCGACTATGCTGGTGAGCGGCTATGCCACCCAATGACCACGTCCGCAGGGCACAGCCTTGCATCTGACGCCGTGCATCAACAATGGTGCCTGGCTCCCGCTGCCTTGCCTGTGCGGCCCCCCACGGTGCTGCGCATGCTTCGTCCGGGACCACGCGCTCTCGCCATTCCTACACGTGACTGCACCTATATAAATCGCCGTGACATCATCGCTGCTTTCAGTGGGTCCGGCGGCACGATCGCGATGACACCAACTCACCACACGCCTCTATCCTTTGTGCAGGTAACAAACCGCTTTTCCTTATTCACTAAACCCACGCGTTACCGTGGTCTTTTAGTGCTGCCGGGCCCACATGCAGCGTTTGCCATTCTTTGCGACTGTGTGAATATCATCATGAGTCTCCTGCAACTGTCTGGCGATGTCGAACTAAACCCAGGGCCTGCCACTCGTGCCTCTGCCGGTGACGACCATTCAGATGTGTTAGCAGCCTTGCGCGAACTAAAAACAGGCCAATCAGCACTACTTAGCGAAATCAAAGGTATCCGAGATAAACAGGCTGATAACGATAAAATGCTGAAAGACATAAAGAGAGACTTACGAAAATTGAAGGGGAGTGCCAATCGCTGACGGCGATCAAAGCTGACGTGAAGAGTGTGCATGCACTCGCGGAGGCAAACGCGCATCAGATTGAGCAGCTGACTGCACGCACTGATGACGCCGAAGATAGAGCGCGGCGAAATAACTTAGTGTTCTACGGGATAGATGATGAGTCTAACGAAAGTTGGACAAAATCTGAGGAAAAGATTATCAGGTTTTCAAGCGAGCACCTCAAATTAACTATTGCTCCGAAAGACATAGAACGCGCACACAGACTCGGTACCTTTTCGCCGAATAAAACTAGACCAGTTCTAGTAAAATTCACCCATTTTAAAGATAAGGAAAAGGTACTAACTGCTAGTAGAGATCACAAGCATCCCAATGTTAACATTGTGCAAGATTTTTCACCAGCCACACGCCTAGCCCGTAAAAAACTGGTCGAGTTCAAAAAAACTCAAACTTTTCCCAGCAGCCTTCGTCATAACAAACTTGTAGCAGGGAAGAACACCTACGTGTATGACCCGGTTAATCAACAAGTCGTTCTTCGCACGCCGTAGCAGTTAGCTAGTGGTTGCCCTTGCGGTCCCAAGGACTATTTATCGTTTCTTTTTACTAATATCAGGAGCGTACTACCAAAGCGGGATATCTTGTCCTGTTTAATTGACTCTTCAGATTCCAACGTTATAGTGCTAACCGAAACGTGGTTAAACTCGTCTGTCATCAGCGGTGAAATATTCCCTTCTTATCCAGATTTCAATATTTTTCGTACCGACCGAGATGGCAGGCGTGGTGGTGGCGTGCTCATTGCTACTCACCGTGACCTTGGCTGCTATCGTATCAATATACCAACCTCACTCGAAATGGTGTTTGTGTGCTGTAAAGCCATTCAACCCCACGTAGTCTTAGGTGCATGCTATCGCCCACCTGATTCCGACAGTACATTTATACCAATGTTTCATGACGCACTACAATCACTAAAGATTCATTTCCCTAATGCACCAGTTGTCCTATTCGGCGACTTTAATTTTCCGAACATAGATTGGTCTGACCTCGTCCTTGTCACATCGAAACAAAACATTGAAAGCAACTTCGTCGATACATGTTTAACATTCGCTTTAACTCAAATTGTTAATGCAGCAACGAGGCAATCTAAACACTCAGCCAATATACTTGATCTAGTACTAACAACCCATCCTGATAGAATCACTTCGCTTTCGTACCTCGACGAAATCAGCGACCATAAGGTCATTCATGGCACATTCCAATGTAGGCTGAAGCGCCCAGACAAAACAAGAAAAAAGCTTACCTTATACGATAAGGGTGATTATAATAATTTCAATAAAGAACTAACAAAATTCTGTCAGTTTGTAGTAAAAGATTTTAACAACGATCTGTCACTGAAAATTGGTTAATGTTTAAATCTAAAATGCATGAGCTTATTAGTACTTACATTCCAACAATTACGATTAGTGAACGTAGCACATCCCGCTGGTTTAATCCTGAACTCAAGAGGCTCAAAAACAAAAAGAAACGACAATTTCGCGCCGCAAAAAACAGCAACAATCCTGTGGCGTGGCAAAAATACCAGACTACCACGAAACTATTCTGCTCTGCCATCGATAAAGCGAAGCGGCTGTTTATAATACCACCTTGCCCAACTTACTCCGCACAAACCCAAAACAATTTTGGAGAGTGATTAACCCGCGAAACGAAAACAAATGCATATCAATAATGGATCCAACTGGACAGCCTATCGCGAATAATGCAGTAGCAGAAGAACTAAACCGTACCTTTTCTTCCGTTTTCACCAGAGAACCGATTGAAAACCTCCCTGATGTTCTCCCCCCACAACTACCCCTACCATGCCGGACGTCATTTTTTCACCTCAGGGCATCCAGAAAATTATCGAATCGTTAAAACTTACTCATCCTGCGGCATCGATGGTATAAATGCTAAGGTGCTCAAAAACACCAAAGAAATCACCAGTGTCATTCTTTCCTATATTTTTCAGCAATCACTCTCATCCGGCATCGTTCCTCACGACTGGAAAGTGGGGTAAGATCGTTCGGTTCCTAAGCCTGGTTCATCTAGTTACCGGCCCAATTTCCTTAACCAGCGTCTGTTCAAAAATAATGGAACATATAATTCATTCACAAATCGCTAACTTCCTTACCTCAGTTAAATTTTTTCACCCTAACCAACATGGATTCCAAAGGGGACTCTCATGCGATACTCAACTTGCACTATTCCTCCATGACTTAAGCGCTAGTGTAGACCTTAACATACCAGTTGACGCCCTTTTTATTGACTTTGAGAAAGCCTTTGACAAAGTTCCCCACAACCGCCTACTACTAAAAACTCTCCCAATTAAGCCTTAACCAACTTGTCTACAATTGGATTCAGGACTTCCTCACTAACCGTCAGCAATTTGTTGAAGCTAACGATACGCCCTCTTCCCTTTCCAACGTAATCTCTGTGTGCCACAAGGTACAGTTCTAGGACCCCCTCCTCTTCTTAATTTACATCAATGATTTACCCGATAACATTTCATCTAACATCCGCCTCTTTGCCGACGACTGTGTAATCTACCGACCTATTACTAACGTTTCAGATACAATTACTCTCCAGCAGGACCTACTAAAGCGGGACGAGTGGTGTCGCAAATGGCTCATGGTATTAAATACTAATAAAAACTGCACTTATTTCATTTCACAGACGCCAAAACTTACCCACCACTAACTATAATATTAATGGCTCCATAGTTTCTTCCCTAAGTTCCATTAAATATCTCGGTGTTAACATTTCACAGAATCTAAACTGGTCTTTTCACGTAAGTAAAATAGTTAACAATGCTACAGAGCTCTCGGTTACCTTCGTCGTAACTTGCATCTTGCCCCTCCATCAGTCAATTACTAGCCTACAAAACACTAATTCGCCCAAAACTAGAGTACGCATCCGCCATTTGGGACCCATTCCAATTAACCTAAGTAAGTCCATCGAACTAATTCAAAACCGAGCAGTTAGATTCATCTACTCAGATTACTCGTATCATACCAGTGTTACCACCCTTAAAAGAATAGCAGATCTACCTAACCTTGACCTACGCCGTAAGGTTTCCAGACTATCCTTGTGTCACAAAATGTATCATACGTTTCATTACAACTGTCCCATTCAATCAGCTCATCGTACTTCAGCCCGCACAAGCCACCACAAGGCCGTGTACCCACCTCCTGCATGTACCACAGCCCACCATCACTCCTTCTTCGCTCAAGCAGCCAGGGACTGGAAACGATCTTCCCCCAAGTGTCATCCATCATAGCAACACGGATAGATTTAAAAATGCCATAGAATCATTGTTTTATTAACCCTATATTGTTTGCCCACACCCTCATGTAAAGCCCCCTGTTGGGTGGCCTTTGAGGTATATTAAATAAATAATAAATAAAATCAGAAGAAAGAAAAGTGGGTGAAAAGATAACTTGCCGTGGGGCAGGATCCTATCCTGCCGACCTTCGAATAACGCGTTCGATGCTCTACCACTGACCTACCACGACAGCCTTCCCCCAGCCACTTTATTGGGTATCTATGTTAATTTAAACGTGGGGGTGTCAGTCAGCGCCACTTGTAGCCATGGCGGCGAGTGTGGTACACTCTTTATGAGCCTGTTTTGGCGTCACGTTGCACGTGAACTTATTACTAATTGGCAGCTGATCAATAGTCCACCGTATACAACCTAGAGGCACCAAGTCTGCCAGTACGAGACCCTTGTTAATGAATAAGAGAAACAAGTGTATACTTAAGGGCTCGTTTTTCGTGTTTTACACAATATTATTAAGATCTAACAGACAATAATGCCAAGAAAGGGTATAGGGGAAGTTATTAGGCCAGTTGTAATGTAAAAGAGAAGAAAGAAAAGTGGGTGAAAAGATAACTTGCCGTGGGCAGGATCCGAACCTGCGACCTTCGAATAACGCGTTCGATGCTCTACCACTGAGCTACCACGACAGCCATCCCCCCAGCCACTTTATTGGATATCTATGTTAATTTAAACGTGGGGGTGTCAGTCAGCGCCACTAGTAGCCATGGCGGCGAGTGTGGTACACTCTTTATGAGCCTATTTTGGCGTCACGTAGCACGTGAACTTCTTACTAATTGGCAGCTGACCATTAGTCCACCGTATACAACCTAGAGGCACCAAGTCTGCCAGTACGAGACCCTCGTTAATGAATAAGGGAAACAAGTGTATACTTAAGGGCTCGTTTTTCGTATTTTTACACAATATTAATGAGATCTAACAGACAATAATACCAAGGAAGGTATAGGGGAAGTTATTAGGCCAATTGTAATGTAAAAGAGAAGAAAGAAAAGTGGGTGAAAAGATAACTTGCCGTGGGCAGGATCCGAACCTGCGACCTTCGAATAACGCGTTCGATGCTCTACCACTGAGCTACCACGACAGCCATCCCCCCAGCCACTTTATTGGATATCTATGTTAATTTAAACGTGGGGGTGTCAGTCAGCGCCACTTGTAGCCATGGCGGCGAGTGTGGTACACTCTTTATGAGCCTGTTTTAGCGTCACGTTGCACGTGAACTTATTACTAATTGGCAGCTGATCAATAGTCACCGTATACAACCTAGAGGCACCAAGTCTGCCAGTACGAGACCCTCGTTAATGAATAAGAGAAACAAGTGTATACTTAAGGGCTCGTTTTTCGTGTTTTACACAATATTATTAAGATCTAACAGACAATAATGCCAGGAAAGGTATAGGGGAAGTTATTAGGCCAGTTGTAATGTAAAAGAGAAGAAAGAAAAGTGGGTGAAAAGATAACTTGCCGTGGGCAGGATTCGAACCTGCGACCTTCGAATAACGCGTTCGATGCTCTACCACTGAGCTACCACGACAGCCATCGCCCCAGCCACTTTATTGGGTATCTATGTTAATTTAAACGTAGGAGTGTCAGTCAGCGCCACTAGTAGCCATGGCGGCGAGTGTGGTACACTCTTTATGAGCCTATTTTGGCGTCACGTAGCACGTGAACTTCTTACTAATTGGCAGCTGACCATTAGTCCACCGTATACAACCTAGAGGCACCAAGTCTGCCAGTACGAGACCCTCGTAATGAATAAGGGAAACAAGTGTATACTTAAGGGCTCGTTTTTCGTATTTACACAATATTAATGAGATCTAACAGACAATAATACCAAGGAAGGTATAGGGGAAGTTATTAGGCCAATTGTATGTAAACAGAGAAGAAAGAAAAGTGGGTGAAAGATAACTTGCCGTGGGCAGGATCCGAACCTGCGAACTTCGAATAACGCGTTCGGTGCTCTCCACTGAGCTACCATGACAGCCATCCCTCCAGCCACTTTATCGGGTATCTATGTTAATTTAAACGTAGGAGTGTCAGTCAGCGCCACTAGTAGCCATGGCGGCGAGTATGGTACACTCTTTATGAGCCTGTTTTGGCGTCACGTAGCACGTGAACTTATTACTAATTGGTAGCTGACCATTCGTCCACCGTATACAACCTAGAGGCACCAAGTCTGCCAGTACGAGACCCTCGTTAATGAAATAAGGGAAACAAGTGTATACTTAAGGGCTAGTTTTTGGTGTTTTACACAATATTAATGAGATCTAGCAGACAATAATGCCAAGGAAGGTATAGGGGAAGTTATTAGGCCAAATGTAATGTAAATGAGAAGAAAGAAAAGTGGGTGAAAAGATAACTTGCCGTCGGCAAGATCCGAACCTGCGAACTTCGAATAACGCGTTCGATGCTCTAGCACTGAGCTACCATGACAGCCATCCTCCAGCCACTTTATTGGGTATCTATGTTAATTTAAACGGGGAGTGTCAGTCTTACAATATATATATATATATATATATATATATATATATATATATAACGTAAGAAGGTTCAGAGTTAGAAGTAGAAGCCGAGAAGGAAGAAGTGGGAATAGAATAAACGTGGCGTATGAGCCAGGCCACGTCTCCCATTCATCATAGCATCACACGAGCCGACAGGATGCAGACCTGGATTCCAGCCCCTTCATCAATGTCTCATCATCGACGCAGTTCTCCACAAGACGCCCTGACCATACATCGACTACGGAATCATCTCCTCGCCGCACACAGCGACCAGCACCATGCCAGAATCATCGACTGCCCTTCCCATCCCCAAGTACACCTGAGCAGCGGACGATGGATCTGTACAGGACTGGTTCGACCTGTTCGAGCTCCACGCAACCGCTGCATCATGGTCGGAACGGGAGATGATCATCAACTTTACCGACTACGTCTCCGGTGAGGCCTTCAAATTCTACCTCACCCACATATTTTAAAACAATGAGTCATCGGAAAAGATAAAAAAATATATGATCATTTGGTTTAAAGAAGACAATGACGACTACGATGAAGATTCGCCTATAACCGACCATCCACAGACAACCGCGCTCGGTCGCCGCACTCAAAAGCACTGCTCACGCGTAGGGACACCAAAAATGAATCATCTGTTGAAACAAGAGCAATTATTGCACCCTCTCAATGAAGGCAGCCAGATCTGTTTGCAGCAAGAGTGTACCCTCCACCTCACCGCGTTTTGCAACTGCCCGATCGAAAACCAACCTTTACGTCATCACTGCACCGTAGCACTCACATTAGGGAGCCACTCTGCGCACAGTACCTTCCGTCTCGCGCACTTCGACCACCCCCTACTTTTCCGTCGCTTGGCCCTTCGGTCCCTAACAACGCCCACCTCGCGTCTCACGAGTTCACTATGGTCGGAATAGAGCGCAGAAGCTCTGAGCATACTTAGCCAAGCCCAGGGTCTACTGTCCATATTCATGCATCAGAACAGTCAACCTCCAAACTTGCGCAGACAAAGAAACAACCCAAGCAAAATCCGACCATTCAAGCGTTTGTCAGTGTCGCCGTCAAGTTCCCAGCCACCTAAGAGTCCAACGAACACAGTAGGCTTGGAACAATCAACTCTCAAGCACTGCCCTGTACCAGAAGCGTCTATTAATCACGGCGTTGCAAGAGCCTCCAAAGACCTCTCTGTCAATTTAGTGCACCACCTTCATTTTTCTTTCGAGAATCACAACCCAACGACTACGAACTATCTACTAGTCACATCCATTATGAAGAAAAAGCAGGCTCGTGTTACTAAAGGAGTACCTCCTCGTAAGATTCCGCAACATGAGCAGTGCCATCGAGAACTCAAAAAAACTCCGGAAACTACGGTAGTTACATCAAGCACAACGACGAACTAAAATGAGATCACAACCAGATTTGTGGCTTAAGGATGGTCGTCAGGAATGACACCAACTAAAGGAAAGACCAATCAACATCTGAGCCATATTCGTAGAAGGAAACGTCAAGGAAGTCTTCTGTACGAGATATCAAGGCTTCAAGTACAATCCTACCGATGAAGATACCACCACAGAAAACCACGAAAGAGACTGAACGTTACTATTTGCTAATTGCAGGTACACAGACATCGTATCATCAACTTCGGTTCTCGCGAATGCAAGCTTAAAAACAATGCTTCTGTCTCAGTCACGACAAAGGAATACAACATCCACGAAATAAACTAGGGCGCCTACGACGTCCGACCTTCAAATTCTACAAGGACGTCCAGCATCGTTGGTTCTTCGCAGCTGCTGAAGCCATGTCACGGTCAGTTTCAGTTGTGCAGGACGCGGTTATCTTATCCAGAACGCAACAGCCAGCCTCGTCCACCCGAGTTCTCTTAGATATGGCCGGACTGCCCTCTGCTGTAGATTTTTTGTGCGACTTAAGGAACTCCCTTCTGAAATGAAACTATGGTGCACTT
>WOVY01008656.1:0-14148 GCA_013436015.1 Rhipicephalus annulatus | reverse complement strand
AGGCAGGCAGGCAGGCAGGCAGGCAGGCAGGCAGGCAAGGCAGGCAGGCAGGCAGACCAAAATTTTGGCGTCGAAGGTCCCCAAGAAAGACTATATATATCGTCTTTAAAAACTTGCAACACGGTCACCTTCCCTCCGCATGCTTCACATAACGTCCATTCGCATGTACGTGGGGCCCCGCCGCAGTGGTCTAGAGGCTAAGGCACTCGGCTGTTGACCCGCAGGTCGCTGGATCGAATCTCGGCTGTGGTGGCTGTATTTTCGATGGAAACGAAAATGCTGTAGACCCGTGTGCTCAGATTTGGGTGCGCGTTAAAGAACTCGAGATAGTCGAAATTTCCGGAGTCCTCGTCGCCGTCTTTCATAATCATAAGTTGGTTCTGGGCCGTTAATCTCCACATATCAATCAACTATCCAAGCACGTTGTATCTGCCGAATTTTTGTCTTTGATTTGGGTGCACGTTAAAGAACCCCAGGTGGTCGAAATTTCTGGAGCCCTTCACTACGGCGTCTCTCATAATCATATGGTGGTTTTGGGGCGTTAAACCCCACATATTAATCAATCAATCAATTTTTGTCTTTTCCACCTTTATAACGCACGGTATTTTCTAAACGGTGCCAGGCCTCAAAACCATGACGTGCATCCTCAAATTGACGCCATACAAGCGCCGTTCACAGCGCCGCCATGGGCCACACACCAGGCCAATAGGTCTACAAGAAGACTATGGAAATGGTGATCGTATGTACACGACCATGTGGGTCTTTCCGGCAAGATAGTGGAGAGGAGGTCGTCATACAAGGTACTGTACTTCCGTGTTTTCATTATTAGTGAGGGAAGAGGACTAGGTAGGCGGGAGCATGGTGTAAGGCCAGGAACCTTGAAAATGCAACTCTAGTTCTGCCCCCTCCCCCGCCAACCCCTCTGCGCTTCTGTTCCAACAATTTGAGACATGTCTCCAGGTTCCTTCTTAGGAAGCAGGCCTCCGAAGTTTCAGGACTTTTGAAAGCCGTTACCAAATCAAGGGTTGGTGTTTGCAGGCGTACACAGTACAGCGGTTCTTCGCTCAGAGCCGCAGTAGTAGTCACAAAAAAATTTGCAGATCCCACGTACAGTGGGAATCGATGATATGCGAAGCACGAATGAGAAATGATGATATGTCACTTTAAAATCAGCACAACGTTACGAGGTGGAAGTAAATGGTGCCGTACATGACTTCCGTGCCATGATTATCATGTTTAGACGTGTCGTTTACCTTCGTCATCTATTCACGTCACGTGATATAAGATTTAGTATATGTGGAGCTAGCGAAACGGCCACGATCACATATGAGCGTAGCATGTTGTCACGTTCTTACATGACACGCGTGTCAGGATTATCATGTTTGCAACAGTCATATATTTCGTCATTCATTGACGTCATGTAACACCAAATTTGGTATATGTGGAGCTAGCAAAACAGCCGCAAGCGCATCATGAAGGACCCAATATACTCCAATGTAGCGATGACTGTTCCTCGCACACAATTTTTCTTTCGTGTTCTTCCGCATTGTCAAGTTTTCCTGAAATGAAATGAAGCCTTTGATGTCTCATCAAACACAGAAATTGACCATCGGCGTCCCACACTGACAACACGAGTGACGCAAAAATTTACCACGTGATGAGCTCATGAAGACGTAGTCGTGATGTCATAATTAAGTCATCACATGCCACGGTCACTTTGTATCACCTCCATTAACCGTGGGCCGATCATGGAGGTCATGTAAGAACAGACGATGTGAAGAACCTTGCAATGCGTTTGAAGTATAGACGAGAAGACAACTTTCAACGGGCAGGATCCTAACGTCATTGTGACGCGCATTCGATGCTTTACCCCTGATATACGGTGGTGGTTTGCAGTTCTCTTCTAAGTAATTACAGAGCTATATCTTAAAGCCAATTAGCTGGAAGTTAGTGGAACACATAATACGCAAATACGTACACAAATACACAACAACCTACTTCTGATAAACCAGCATGGCTTTCGTAAAAACTTGTCCTGTCAACCACTGCACTCCTCACTGTACGTTGACGCAATCTTCATCGATTTTTCGAAGGCATTTGATCACGTGAAGGGCCATCCATCGGCTTGAGGAGGTTTTGGCGAAGCAACGGAGAAAAGGAGCCGACGACCCGTCTGCGTGGAGGCACTTAAGTAACTGTCGCCTAGTCGGAGCACAACATCCTCGAGGTCTAGGCTCTGAGATTATCGGACTATAGCAGCCGTCATCTTAAGATAGGGAACATCCGCGCCCTGTGACGCCGGGGACTTCCTACACGCCAGATGTATAAATAAATGTTATTTCTCTATCTCTCTCTCTCTCGATCGTGTCCCTCACAAGCGCTTGATTTTAAAAGTGCGCAATCTCTAGCTTGAACAAAAAACAACAAAAAGGATCGAACATTTGCTAACAAACCGAAAATAGTTTGTCAAATACAAAATCATATCTCAAACAACTAACAAGTAATATCAAGGGTACCGCAGGGGTCACTGCTGGGGCCACTTTTGTTTTTAATCACATGAACGACATTGAAACCGACCTAAATGCATTAGATTGTTTGCAGATGACTGCGTAATATATAAGAAAATAACGTCTCCCACTGACATTCACTTACTGTCTCAGTAATCTCTTACAATCTCAGTAAACTAAGAGATTGGGGTCCCGTATGGCATATGCAAATTAATACAGATAAAACAAAGCAACTTAAGCGTAGTACGGCTACTAATTCTCAGGCCTACTCATGCGCATTTGACAATAGCGAAATTGGCACAATTTCGACATATACCTAGGAGTGTTATTTATTTCGACCTTGATCTGGAATAACCGCGTATAGTACACAACTTCTAAATTCCTAAAGAAGAGGCTCGGTCACTTGAAAAGGCGCCTTCTTCTCGGGTTATTAGCGTATGCCTCACTCATTCGTCCTTCATTAAAATACAGAGTTCTTATTTGGCATCCTTATCAAGTCACCCAGTCTAATCACCTCGAAACGGTTCAAAACAAAATCCGGTTTACCCTATCATCTTGTTCTCGATTTCAAAGTGTCAAAACTAAAAAGCACTCTTAATATGCATTCACTCGCCTTGCATCGAACACTCGCCCGGCTATCCTTCTTTCACACCCACACCAAAGCAGCACGTCTTTTTCGCGATCTCATATTTTACCCACGCACGGCATCTCGTCTAGATTAGACAAGGCCTATAAAGTCAGACCATTTCTTGTTCACGCTGAAAAATATCGCAATTCACCTCTTGCACTATAGATCACTGGAATTCACTGCCATCTAGCATTGCGAGTGTCAACGACCATCATTCTTTTTAGATAGTGCTCCAGTCGTTTCTTGAGCATAACACTTTTCAATGGTTCACTTCATTGTATTTTATACTGCATGTCATATTTGATTGTCTTCATTTTGGAAGCTGAACAAAGCTAAAAAATAATCCAGATGTTATCGTTATTTCCGAAATGTTATTGTTTCTGCACTATATTTCTAGTTTTCTTTTTTCAATTGCTGTATTGCTGAAATGTGATTGTTTTCATTTCTTATAAATGCCCTCTCCCCTATGTAATGCCCTCCGGGTCTTTAGGGTACCCAAATCCCAAGTAAATATTCTGGGTCAATAAGTAAATTACGTGGGTAGGGAACAGAAAATGAAAAGGTCGTTATAATAATAATAATAATAATAATAATAATAATACTTTATTGTACACATCCATGAGAAATACAAAGAAACGGGCCTGTCTAAGTCCCCAGGACTTGTGTGACTAAGCCCGGCAGAGCCGGTTACAGCGATGGGGTACAAGGTGTGATAACGTTTATTGAACCGGAGAAGTCGCAACGATGTCGCAACGAGAAATGGCCGTACGACAAGTCTCGCAAAGGCGGCCTAGGTTCTCGTGCAATCAGAGCACGGGGTTTTTCCTTCTCTTTGGAAGGCGCATACACGTTAGTGCGTATGCTCCACTACAATACCCCCCGGGTTGAAGAGTAGCCATCCTGGCGACTCAGGGAGTAGGCACAATGAGGGGGTCGTAGTAGGGCTTGAGACGGTCGACGTGTACGGTCTCGCGTCCTCGACGGCGCAAATCTGGCGATTGTGTTAGGGGCTCGATGATGTAATTCACCGGCGAGGTTGCGTCAATGACACGGTATGGACCATGGTACCGGGCCAGAAGTTTAGAAGACAGGCCAGGAACGTGCGGGGGCACCCAAAGCCACACGAGGGAGCCAGTACGAAACGTAGGCGCTATGTGATGAGCGTCATCATGTCGGGTTTTTTGTAGACCTTGAGCCTCACTTGTCATAGACCGAGCCAACTGACGGCAGTCTTCAGCGTATCTGGCGACTTCCGAAAGCGGGGAGCACTCCGATGTATCAGGGCGGTACGGGAGTATGGTGTCGAGTGGGTGGGATGGTTCGCGGCCGTACAACAGAAAGAACGGGGAAAAACCGGTAGTCGCTTGCGTCGCGGTGTTGTAAGCGAAGGTAACAAAAGGCAAGACAGCGTCCCAGTTAGTGTGGTCGGAGGAGGTGTACATCCTCAGCATGTCGCCAAGTGTGCGGTTGAACCGTTCAGTGAGACCATTCGTCTGTGGATGGTATGCGGTAGATTTTCGGTGGATGATGTTGCATTCAGCGAGGATAGCTTGGATGACCTCCGACAGGAACACTCGACCCCTATCACTGAGTAATTCCCGTGGAGCCCCATGGCGGAGAATGAAGCTGCGCAGAATGAAGAGTGCAACTTCGTGGGCGGTCGCTGCCGGTAGAGCTGCAGTCTCAGCGTAGCGTGTCAGATGATCGACGCCGACAATAATCCACCGGTTTCCAGAGCGACTATATGGTAGGGGGCCATAGAGATCGATACCCACGCGGTCGAATGGGCGAGCCGGGCATGGGAGCGGCTGTAACATGCCAGTAAGTTGCCGTGGAGGTGTCTTGTTCTGTTGGCAAGTGGTGCAAGACTGAACGTATTTTTGCACAAAGCGATACATTCCTCGCCAGTAATATCGTTGGCGCAGCCTTTCATAGGTTTTCAGGACACCTGCGTGAGCACTTTTGGGGTCTGCATGGAAATTCATGCAGATGTCAGAGCGCATATGAGTTGGGACAGCAAGGAGCCACTTCCGACCGCCAGGCATGTAGTTGCGGCGGTACAGAATGCTGTCTCGCACGAAAAAGTGGGCTGCTTGTCGGCGTAGCGCTCTTGTGGAAGGGACAGCAGACGTATCGGTAAGGTAGTCGAGTAACAATGCAAGGTATGGATCTTTACGCTGCTCCGAAAGCATGTCAGTGGTGTCTATTGGTGACAAGGTGGTAAAAAGTGGTGACAGAGAGAAGCCACATCTGGGGTTAATGGTGATCGCGAAAGTGCATCGGCATCCGCATGCTTGCGACCGGAACGATATACTACACGGATGTCGTATTCTTGCAATCGAAGTGCCCAACGTCCCAGGCGTCCGGACGGGTCTTTCAATGTGGACAGCCAACATAGAGCGTGGTGGTCTGTGACCACGTCGAAAGGGCGGCCGTAAAGGTACGGGCGAAACTTCGTCAAGGCCCAGATTATGGCCAAACACTCCTTCTCTGTCACGGAGTAATTCAATTCAGCCTTCTTGAGAGCGCGACTTGCATAGGCGACTACGTATTCGGCTTGGGTGCCTTTTCGTTGTGCCAAAACTGCACCAAGACCGATGCCACTTGCATCGGTGTGAATTTCTGTGGCAGCAGCGGGGTCGTAGTGACGAAGAATGGGTGGTGAGGTCAGCAGGCGGCGCAGCTGGCGAAATGCGTCGTCACATGCAGGTGACCATGCAGATATACCTTTGCTGTTGGAAAGCAGACTCGTGAGAGGTGCGATGATGGACGCGAAGTTGCGCACGAAGCGACGAAAGTAGGAGCAGAGACCGACGAAACTTCTTAGGGCTTTCAGTGATGTGGGCAACGGGAAGTCAGCGACAGCCCGAAGCTTTTCGGGATCCGGAAGAACACCGTCTCTTGTGATGACGTGTCCCAAGATGGTTAGTTTTCGTGCTGCGAAATGGCACTTCTTGGAGTTAAGTTGTAGGCCCGCAGAAGTTAGACACGTCAGAATCTCGTGGAGGCGAACAAGATGTGTCGGGAAATCAGACGAAAAGACTACGATGTCGTCCAGGTAACACAAGCAAGTTTTCCACTTATGGGCACGCAAGATGGTATCGATCATGCGCTCAAATGTGGCAGGTGCGTTGCAGAGCCCAAATGGCATCACTTTGAACTCATATAGGCCATCTGGCGTTACAAAGGCTGTTTTAGGGCGATCACATTCAGCCATTGGCACCTGCCAATACCCAGAACGCAGATCCAAGGATGTAAAGTACTCGGCGCCTTGTAAACAGTCAAGAGCATCGTCTATTCGTGGTAGCGGGTAGACATCTTTCTTCGTAATCTTGTTTAAGCGGCGATAGTCCACGCAAAATCGAACGGTGCCATCTTTTTTCTTTACGAGAACCACAGGTGATGACCAAGCGCTTTGAGAAGGCTGTATCACTCCACGTTTAAGCATGTCGTCTACTTGCTCCGTAATGACGCGGCGCTCTTCGGCGGAAACGCGGTAAGGACGCTGTCGCAGAGGCGAATGTGAGCCGGTGTCAATAGTATGAGTGATAGTCGTGGTGCGGCCCAAAGCAGGTTCTTGAAAGTCGAAAGAAGAGCGAAACTTGTTAAGGAGAGCAACAAGTTGGCGGCGATGCGAGAGGGGAAGGTCTGCGTCAATAGCATTGTCGAAGGGTGACAAACTTGATGGCTCAGACGCATCAGTTATTGCGGCAATGTGACATGGCGTTTCGTCGGGAAGAATAATATCATCGATATGGTCGACAGGTTGCACATATCCCAACGTTTCACCACGAAGTAAGCCAATAGGGTAGTTGCAGTGGTTGGTAACCAGCATTACGGTTAAACCAGACGCAATTGTAAGAACGGCAAATGGGAGAACGATGCCCTTGCGTTCAGTAAAAACAGGAGATGGCGTAAACACCACCGTGGCGTCAGGTTGCGCCACACATGAAAGGCTTATAGGGACCGAAGCTTCCGGGGGCAAGGTGATGTCGTCGTCAGCGATGGGTTTGCAGAGCCGAGGCGACCGCTCGGGTGGTGGAAATTCATATGTTGGCACAAGGGACACTTCGGCACGGGAACAATCGATTATAGCTTCATGACGTGATAAGAAATCCCAACCGAGGATAAGGTCATGAGAGCAAGATGGCAGAACAAAAAACTGTACGACGTACAAAACATCTTGGATGACGACGCGCGCCGTACACAGAGCCGAGGGATGAATGCGTTGCGCGCTAGCCGTGGACAGCACCATGCCACAGAGAGATGTGGTCACTTTCTTCAGTTTCCGACAAAATTTGGCGTCCATCACAGAAACGGCGGCCCCGGTATGAATTAACGCTAATGTGGCGACTCCCTCAACATTGACATCAACAACATTTTGTGGCGAAAACGGAGGCCTTGGGAATTGCGCACAAGTTGCAGTTCTTGCCTCCGGAACTGCACTGATTAGTTTCCCTCTTCGGGAGGTGGTCGACGACGCATAGGCGATGGTGATCGGCGACGAGGGGATGGGAAACGAGCAGTCGATGGGCGGCGATCCGAGTCTGAGTGCCTCTGTTCATATGCAGATGCGGTGGCCTGCTGCGGCGCGTAGGTAGCAGTTCCGAAGTATGCGTTTGCAGGTGTGGGGCGACGGCGGCAGAAGCGTGCAATGTGGCCAGCGATGCCACAGGCGAAGCAGATAGGACGGTTGTCATGGGTGCGCCACTCATTAGATCGACGGAAAAAGCGAGGTGAGGGCCTGTAAACTGGAGGCGAGGCCGGAGGAGGTGGAGCCGATAAGGCGACTGGATGCGGTGGGGGCCCGCGCGACCAGAGCTGCGTAGCTGAGAGGTGAAGGTGGTGCAGGTGGTGCGTAGCCGACAGCTGAGAGATTAGGTGCTGCTGAAGTGCATGCGTAAGGGGCCTGCACTGTAGGGAGGACATCACAAATTTCAGTGCGTATGGCCTGCTGCAGTGTCGAAGGCAGGCTTGCGGTGGGCGCGTCGCTATGCGGCAGCAGGGAGAGCTGTCGGGCGACTTCCTCCCTGATGAAGACTTTGATCTGGTGTGACAAACTTTCTTGGCAACCGTTGGCATTTGTGAGTGCGACGGCCGAGATCGAATCCGGCGGTGGGACACTCTGTCGGGCGATGGAACGCTGACGGCGCAATTCATCAAAGCTGTGGCAGAGGCTTACGAGGATGGCCACCGTGTTCGGGCTTTTCGCTAGCAGCATCTGGAATGCGCCATCCTCGATGCCCTTGAGAATCTGCCGAATTTTCTCTTCTTCGGGCATAGATGGATTCACACGCCTGCAGAGGTCGAGCACGTCCTCTATGTAACTGGTAAATGTCTCGCCAGGCTGCTGGGCTCGGTGGCGCAGGCGCTGGTCAGCGCGGAGCTTGCGGACCTCTGGTCGGCCGAACGCTTCAGTGACGAGTGTCTTAAAGGAGGACCAGTTGGTGATGGCGGTTTCGCGGTTTGTAAACCAAAGTTTAGCTACGTCTGCCAAGTAAAAGATAACGTAGGCGAGTTTAGAATCGTTGTCCCACTTGTTGCTGGCGCTTACGCGTTCGTTTATTGAACCGGAGAAGTCGCAACGATGTCGCAACGAGAAATGGCCGTACGACAAGTCTCGCAAAGGCGGCCTAGGTTCTCGTGCAATCAGAGCACGGGGTTTTTCCTTCTCTTTGGAAGGCGCATACACGTTAGTGCGTATGCTCCACTACAAAGGTAACAAAACTATTGTTGTTTCCTTACCAACGAACAGACAAACGATTGACACCATTACTTTTTTACAGGCAGTAAATAAAAGAAGAGGAGCAAAGGGGGGACACAGAGCATACGTGGCATACAAATAGACCATGCGATTTCGCAGCTCAGCATGTAATTTCTTTAAGTGCATACCTTTTTGAACTCGCTGAAAAAATTCGTCAGGTAGTGCATTGAAAATTTTTGGAATATATACACTTCTACATGCTTCTCCCATATCTGGTAAAGAACCAGGGTACTATAAAACTATAAATAATAATAATAATAATAATCATAATAATAATAATAATAATAATAATAATAATAATAATAAATAATAATAATAATAATAATAATAATAATAATAATAATAATACTAATTATAATACTATATTATATATTATTATTATTATTATTATTATTATTATTATTATTATTATTATTATTATTATTATTATTTTATTCAGGCCTGGAAGGCAGCGTTCGACGAAGTCGTAGCACACCCTCGATCCTGATAGATGACAGGAGTTCAATCAAACTTTCTTTAATTTATTAGAGAAGCTACAATAATCGGATTACACTTTTCTTTAGTTACATACTTTGGTTACATAGTTCAATTACATGGTCCTCGGCGTAAAAGCCAGTGGCGTGCGACCAGCCGCTGCACTCAGCTTAGCTCAACTGAAAATGTTCTTGCCACACCCTGGCGACGTGTGGCGAGACGATGATACGTGTTGAGCCAGATGACGACGAAAGGCACGGTTTTGTTTTGGAACCTTAGGCAGTGCATGAGCAGCACATTCCCCGTCTGGTGCTTCACCCTGTGGGCATCACTATTGTTTCGTGGAGTCATAAGATGCACGAGGTGTGATATGGGACTGACGAAAGTCTTAACAGATCCGTTCTTTGCCATCCTCACTTCTGTCTTTTGGACGTTGCCGTCTGCACTAGGCAGGCATTTCACGATCACCGCCGGCTAGCCACTCAAAACGAACGACCTGTTTGTCCTTGAGCAACACCAAGTCGCCAGCCCTAAGGTATGGTCGGTTGATTTGCCACTTCTTTTCCTTGCTGAAGTGTGGTCAAATAGGCCGGGCGCTATCTTTTCCAGAACTGGCTCGCCAGATTCTGGACCTTATGCCATTCGCTTTTGTAGAGGTCTCCGATTGCAGCGTCCTCCAAGCCTGATGCCGTGCATTCCAACTTCTGCTTCAGTATTGCCACTGGGGTTAAAATTACGGGCGTGTCTGGGCCAGACGACACAGAAATAAGGGGCCTAGAATTTACGATTGCGGAGACCTCGGCCATGAAAGTTTTCAGGATTTTGTGGGTCAGTCGATGATGGTGGAATCGCAGCAGCATTGAATCGAGAATCCGACGTGCGATCTTTATCATCCTTTCCTATACTTCACCCATGTGAGAGCTTTTTGGTGGGTCGAAGACCCACGTACAGCCCCTCTCAGATAGGAACTTCCCCCGCAGTGAACGATCCATGTCTTGTGGGCAGATGTTTAGCTCCCTGCAAGCACCCACAAAGTTGGTGCCGTGGTCGGAGTGAATTCGCTTGATAGGCCCTCGTATGGCAAGAAAACGCCGCAATGCGTTTATGAAACTGGACGTGTCCAAGCCTTCTACGACTTTGATGTGCACTGCCCGAATGCACAGACATGTGAATAGCACTGCCCAACGTTTGTTGTTACACACTCCACCTCTTGTGCGGCGGGCAGTGACCACCCATGGGTCAAAAACGTCGACTGCAGCATTGGTGAATGGGGGGTCGGTGGGCAGTCGGTCCTTTGGCAGATCAGCCACATTTTGTTTCTGTGGTTGGCCTCTCAGTCTCTTGCACAAGACGCATCTTCCTATGATGGATGTGATGCGTCCCTTGCCGGCGATAATCCAGAACCCGGCTGATCTTACTGCTCTTTCTGTGAAATATTTGCCCTGATGTATTTATTGATGTTAGTGACGTATGAGAAGCGTGGTAACGTGGTACCAGTCTGGAAGGATGAAAGGATGCTTTTCGTCTTCTGGCAGATCACTTCTGTGCAAGCGGCCACCGATAGGAGGCCTTTCTGATCAAGAAATGAATCCAGCTTCCAAAGCAGGCTTCTCTTGGAAACATGTCTTTTGTCTTCGAGGATGCTTATCTCTTCAGGAAAAGAATCTTGCTGAACAGCACGAAGCACAGTCTCTCTGGCTTTTAAAAATATCCGACTGTGTTCTTTTGCTCAATATCACCCTTAACACGATGAACAATTCTTAAAAGAAATACCAAGGCGTGGATGAGTTTCTTTCAGCTCGAAAAGCTGCTGAATCGCCCCCGCCCCAAGTCCCTGCTTCGTCACAACCGATGTCGTCAAGTTGTTAACCTCTGGGCGTACACCTTTATCTTCATTTGGGGACACCAAGCAGAAAGTAAATGGCCGCGACACAGTTTCTTCGCTTTGTAGAGGAAAGTCAGTGCCATTAAACCACGATGTGTATCCGAGTTTCGTCGCTGGGACCATTCTTGTACCGTGATCTGCGGGATTCTCATCAGTGTGAATGTAGTTCCACTGCTCTGGCGTAATTGTTTTGCGAATGCAATGCACCCTATTAGCCACGTACACGCGGAACCTCCTTTTTTGTTTGCATATTGACGCGTGTGTACTGGTGGACAAAAACGATGATAAGGGTATTTGGCGGACACCAGGTAGTGGAGCTCTGGCTGATCGAAGGCAAGAAGGTGTCTGGCCTGTTCGGCTGCTGAAATTTCCAAATTCATATTAAATCAAATACGACGCTTTATTGCATTACACTACAGATTATTTACAATTCAACCATCAATTCATCTTGTTGCATTTTCTTTTATTTCTCGTAAATGAATTAGTTTTAATCCGTTTAGTAAAGAAAAAATTCATGAAAACTATCAGGTTCTTGGCCAATCCTCCAGCGTGGGTATGCGCCACATCCTCAAGGATCTTGACTTGACTTGACTTGGCTGAGAATCGCTGTGTCAACGTCTATCTGCCTTTTGTTCGCGCTGTACCACGACAACTGATGAAGGTGCTGGGCCGGAACCCTGCCTAATGCTCCATACTCCCGCTGGAGCCGTTCATCTAGCCCGGATGCATTGCCACCTATTGCAACTCCAGTGCACCAGTTCAGTCGGCGGCTGGTAGACTTTCGCGCCAGAACTTCGCAGGTGCCGATAAACCTCTCCAAACGGGTGCCAACGCCGCTTCGCAACCGGCGCCCAAAGGCCCCCCGCCGACACAGCTTTTCACAGGTAACCATCTTTCAACCGCTGGTTCCCGATCACTTTAGTGGTGGCCGCCCAATGAAGATGTTGACGGACTGGCTTGGGCAATATGAGCGTGTTGCCAAGATTAATCTGTGGCCTGAACAAGAAAAGCTCCACGCGCTTATTTCTACCTTGACGACGATGCGAAAATTTGGGATGAGAACAGAGAAGCCAGTCTGTTAACTTGGGGCGGCTTCTGACAACAACTTCGCCAACACGTTCGCCAATGTCGATCGACGGGACTGTGCGCAGCAGCTGTTTGAAACAACGGGTTTCAAAACCCAATGAAAGCGTTGCTATGTTTTGCTGAAGATATGACTCGTCTTTTTTCGTCGAGCTTGACCCGAACATGAGTGGAAGATAGGAAAGTTGAGCTACCTCATGCGCGGCGTTTATAAGAGCAACTTTTCGCCGGGGCTACTGCACCACCCTCCAAACACCGTAGTTGACTTTATCAAGGAGGCTACGGCTATTGAGCGGGCCCTCCATCAACGATGCAGGCACTATGATCGAATGTCTAGCAGCGGCCCCAATCAATGCTGCCACCATACCTGAGAATCAAAGCTCCCTGCGAGACCCTATTATGGAGATATTTCGCGAAGAACTACAACAGTTCCGGACTCCAGTTGCTCAAACCCCCGGTGCGTCCATCGCTGAACTGGTAGGCGACGAAATCTGCCACGCATTTCTACCGCTGGTCCTGATGACAAGCACCGGTCCCATGAGCTACGCCGACGCTCTCCGACGTTCACCATCTGGTATATCGCCGCCATACCACCCAGTGCCGACGGCCCCTTGGTCACCGCCGCAAGAACAGACCCCTGAGCCGACCGCCAAGTCAACCGACGTGCCACCAGCCATCCACAGCAGCACCATGGACATCGTCGCAAGATGGGAGGCTCAAACTGAGCGTGGCGACCTCCGGGGGTAAGGTGGCAGGCCATGAAGATGACGATGAAAAGTCCCCATTACACGACGCTGTAAAGCCGACAAGACGTGAGAGCAACCACAGTGTGACCGCCGACCTTAGTGTTTTTTCTTGACGGCCAGAAAGCAACAGCTTTAGTCGACACCGGTGCCGACTTTGCTATTATCAGTGAGGACCTCGCCGTCCGCCTCAAGAAAGTGAAGACGCCGTGGACAGGCCCTCAAATAAGGACGACAGGTGGTCAGTTATTGATGCTCTCTGAAGATGCACAGCGAGAATTGACATAGGAGATTCTTCTTTCGTTGCGTCGTTCGTCGATCGCCGCATGCTGCAAGGTTATAATTATTGGTATGAACTTCTTACGAGAGTACAGCGGCCGTCATCAATATCCCAGACAGTTTGATTACGTTCCGCAACAGTTCAGGCGCACCTGGTTGTCCACAGGTGCAAGCAAACCAATTGCGTCTAACTGATGACGATGTGGTTCTCCCTCCTCGGTCATGCACGCTTGTTTTTGTGGCAGCCGCTGTCCAGTTTGGCGGCGAATGAGTTGCAGATCAAATAAGCTCGCTCCTTCTCACACATGGCATTTCCGCCGCAAGAGGTATCGTCGGTGTCACCGCTGGACGCACGGCCTTGCTTCTGACAAATTTTAGTGGTGAGCACCGGCACCTTCCAAAAGGCATGGCCGTCGCTTACTTTGACGATATAACAGACGCAGAAGCCTGCTTGGCAGTAGTCGACGAGACGCCAAAACTTGATTCAACACCAGTTCTTGACGTTAGCACTACTTTGTCTAAGAACGAGCGAAAGAGGCATCTTGAGCTACTGGCCGAATTCAAAGACTGTTTTTTCGACAGCAACCAAGAGTTGGCCGCACGCCTCTAAACCAAGCATCGGATAATTACCGAGGACATGACGACACCAATTCACGAAAACCCCTATCATGTGGCTCCAAAGGAATGCGAAGTGATACAAGAGCAAGTCGACAAAATGCTAGAATATGACGTCATTCAGCCTTCAAAAAGCCCCTGGGCGTCACCTTTAGTCCTGGCTAAAAAAA
>WOVY01008655.1:0-15560 GCA_013436015.1 Rhipicephalus annulatus | reverse complement strand
ATGATCAAGTAAACCTTGAGCTACTAGTAAATATCCAGTACCAGTTTTGATTCCCTGTGTATAGTATTACCTGTCAAGTTTCACTGAAGCTGCACATTCGCGTGCTCTTTCGCGAGGAAAGCATCTTGGTTATTGCAGCTTTAGCTTCTGGATCACCCACGTATCGCATGCCGTCAGCTGTAGCGTGCCGTAATGCCTCCACCATAACGTGTTCGCACTGACCGGGAAGTTCTTGTAGTGCTGCAAGCAGGTTACGAAGCGAGATTCACGTTTTGCGTACAACGCTGTATAGTAATTCATGACTATTTGCGTGCAATACGAGTTCTTCGCAGTGTGGATTCGACAAAACTCTGATATCAGATCTGTAAACGAGAAGGTTTATTGCGATAACTCCGCATTCTGTAGCCTTCTCGACTGATCGGACGTCGGAACTATGCAAACGTTAGGTATTCTGTAGCGCACTGTTTTTGAACAAATAATACTCAGTGCGCCTACGGAATTGCACAAAGCCAAAAACAGATTTTCAGGCAGAAGATGAAGCTTTTTTAAAGTAAGTATGTCTTTTTTTGTTTCGCGATGCTGCATGCTGACAAATACATTTATACGAAAAGCTTTTATTCGTATTCCGTATATCGAGCTATCCAAGTTCCAGCATTTGTCTCGGAACAATCACCCTTATTTTGGAGCTTTCCTTTACCCATAACAAGCTACGAACGGGCTGTGCACAATTTAAATTCATAGGCTGCACCATTTATTTTGCTTTGCAAGTGCGCGAATTCTGTATCTTTCGTACTTTTTACGGCTGTCGTAATAAAGTATGGATACTTTGAATGCAATGCAGTCGAACCCACTTGTAATTATAATGGTTTCAACACATATATTAACTATAACTGTCAGAAGCTGCTGTATCATCTACTTTTGCGTGTTTTTTGTGGTAACACAACCCACCTGCATCAATGACTGAATGCGACATTATCGATTACAACAATGAATTCGGACTGTTGTGTGTCCGTGCTCAAATTAACGAAAGAAAAAAGGAAACGACAAATTCAAGCCGCTGAATTCCTGCATACAACCGCCTCGTCCTCCAGCACTCTTTCGGATGCACAATATGCTTCACCGTAGAGAGGTCGGGCGTTGCCGCAAAGCGGACTTTTGAAAGTCCGGCATTGGCGTGTGAGTGGTGGTCGATTCTCGGTAAAGCATTCATACTTCGAAACTTTCAGCGTCCAAAGCTTCACACTTTCTCGTACAGTAGCTCAATGATACATGCGCTGGGGCGCGAAAGCGGCTGAACTTTCAAGCATGTCCAAAAATTCGGGCAGCCTCGAATCCTAATCACCGATGTCTGTTTTCACTTTCATAATGGTATGACATCCCGCTTACTTCGCTTTTTTTTTTCGAGCAACTGTTTATAGCAATACACGAAGTCCGATTTCCCGGACGCATGAAATTCCGTACATGCCCGATTTCCCGGACTCACCTGTGGCACCGTCAAATTCCCCGTAAAGTCAATGTATTAAAAGTCCGAAACTCCGGACTCTCATAGCTTTCGGCGTTATATTTCCTGGACTCCTTACTGTTAACCGCCGATCTAAGTCACCACCGACGCCGGCATTTCGGTTGTTTTCATGTCCTTGCGCCGCCAATCACCGCACCGCGCCACGTCTGCCGTAACCTCGAAACTGCACGTTTTAAATCCCTTGCCAGCCGTAGCTTAGCGGCTTAGCGAAGCCAACCTCACTGTGTTCGTTCACGTGTTGTTTTGTCAGCTCTGCGGTCGTATCTGCGGTTGCTCATTTTGCTGCTGCGCGCTATCTTCAGTGATAACGTTTCCACCGAGTTCAGTGATCACGTTTCCCACCGAGCATTCACCGAGTTCCTAGCTTTTTCGTGCTGCGCTTTTCGTCGAGTGGATTCGCCATTTACAGCGATGGCACCGACTGCTCCTTTGTCTTCGTCAATACCTTCGAAGCGCACAAAGCCTCCCCGTAGGCTCACGATGGAGAAGAAAGCCACCATCATTGAACAGGTCCAACGCAGTCAGTCGCGGGCAGAGGTGAGGAGGGAGTTCGCAATTTCAAAGCTATCTATCAAAGCAAGGCGAGGATCTTGTAAGTGGCTGCCTAATAAATCGGGGCTGGAAAGAAGAATGCGAGCCGGTGTGTTTACTGAAAGCTCAGTGAAGCACTCGTTGCGTGTCTCAGTGCCATCATCGCTAAGAAAATCGTGGTGTCAGGCGACATCCCGAAGCAGAAGGCGAAGGCTTTTCGTGCTTCAGATTGGCGTAAAGGATCAGCGACGGGTCGCTTCGCTATTTCAAGAGCCGCAACGACTTGAAGTTCAAGAAGATATGCGGGAGAAGTGGTGTCGTCGACGATTTTATTGTCGCCGAATATCAGGATGGAAAGCTACAGTCCTTCAGCAGTTTTCACCGAATGAGATTTCAACTGCGACAAAACTGGATTGTTCTACAAGCTGTTGCCAGAGAAAATGCTTGCATTTGCTGGCGACCCCTGTGACGGCAGCAAACACAGCAAGGAGCGGGCTCATTGTCCTCTTTGGCAGCCACAGGTTAGGCAGCGAGAAGCTTCCGTTACTAGTAACAGGCAAGTCGAAGCATCCAAGATGTTTCAAGGGGTCAGTGCCGCGGCCTGTTCTCTATGAAGCTAACAAGAAGGCGTGGGTAACGCAGCAGTTATTCGAAGTGTACGCGAGCAAGCTGTGCAGAAGGTTCAAGCAGCAAAAATGGAAGAGTTCTGCTCTTTGTGGATAACTGCGCTGCGCATGGCCACATAAATGATCTAAAGGCTATACAAATTGAGTTCTGTCACCGAACACCACAGCAATCCTGCAGCCGATGAACCAAGGCGTGATTGGGAACATGAAGGATCATTACAAATCACACGTCTTCAGCCGCATGGTGCTCTGCTCCGACAGCGGGAAAAGCTACGCTATCAACCTGACATCTCCCGTATGCATGATAGCGGAATCGTGGAAGGCGGTTACTCAAGGGACTCTGCTGAACTGTTTTCGCCACGTGGGCTTCACACTCGTCTCCGAGACAGCCGTCTCACACCAAGTGGAAAGCGTGTGTGATGAACTTCCATCCACGGATGTTGCCTTCGACAATCTGCACGCTGCCGGCGTGTCGATTCCAGCCGAGATAACCTTTTAGGGCTTCGCCGACGCTGACAAAGACTTTGAGCTATGTGCTGACTTGACCGATGATGAAATTAATCGTCCAAGTACGGAGGATTCCGGCGACTCTAACACCGAGAACAAATAGTCATCTTCTACACAGCCCACGAGCTCGGAGTTGACGCGAGCACTGAAACACTGCCATGGGTGTACAGCGGCAACGTGACGTTGACTGAAATTGAGGCAGACATGATGGCGGGCAAGCGGAACGCCGTTCAAAAGAAAATAGGCGACTTCTTTGAGCCCAAGCGCTGGTTTATAGAGGTTGTGCCAGTCACGTCGCATGTTTTTTTTATATATAAACGGTTTTTTTTTCTGAGCCACCTAAAGGACGCATTGCCTGAATTGCGATGGGAATCTTGTGCTCCATCCGCTGCCCTCTCCGTCAGCAAAAATACCTACAAAGGAGGTGCGTTATCGCGCGCATTAGTTTTTCCAGACTGCCTGATTTTCGGGCATTTTCGCGGTCCCTTGAAGGTCCGGGAAATCGGACGTCACCTGTATTTGGTTATAGCAACGAAGTTTTCGTAGCACCTAGTATTTTTGTAAGAGGGTTCAACTGCATTATGGAATTATCACACGTGAATTCGTCTTTTGGAAGTAAAGGTATAAGCATACTGCACCTGCTAGATCAAAACCTTCGAGGATATTAAGTGCCTCAAGCATTACAGCGCCATGAGTGGGAAGTGGTGTTGTGTGCACAGTGACATCTCCGCGATATGTCGTTTCCACGGGCTTTACCAGCACGGGATGCGATGAGGCCAGATGGTCGGAAAGGTCCTTGGTTGACAAGACCACCACCCGCACAGTGCACGGCTTCTACCATGCATTCTGCCACGGAGCCTTCGTATATCGCACGTGGTCCCTCAGCGGCAATCCTCTGAGGTTATATGATGAAGAATGATGCCATAAGACGATACCTTGAGGAAAGCGTTTCCTAATGGCGCAACATGTAAGACTGAGACAGTCGGATATGTAAAAGAAACTGAGGGTTAGTCTGAGCACAACAACAAATCTAGAACAAAGTAATTGCTTTTCGCTAAAGCAGCGACTTCATCCTCGAGGCGACAACGACATGACAGATGCCATGTGAGGTTACAGCTGCACAATAAGAACTAGCAATGTTTAAAAGACATACCTCCTTCTCATGAGCAAAACATTATTGTGAAACATTTGATCACAGTTCACAGAAAGTATTTGTATAATTCATTGCACTTGTTATGCTACTACACTGTCATTCTTACCAGGTCAAGTTAGTAGCGGTCAAAGATACTAGCCATGATATTCACGTTAATACAGATCAATGAGAACGCACTTCTGATGAGATGCGCTAGGTTAAAAAACATTTATTTTTAACCCAACTTGACTATGTCAGGGTTTTATAATAACCAGAGCATGAGTGTTCCCGGTTCTAGGCTTTCAACTCTGCCAAATAATAAAAAATATAAAGACGCACGAGATTCGCCGTCAACAGCAGAACGTGATAGTTTAATCAGGCCCCGTTCGAACCGGCCTAAACCATGCCTATAGAAAAGAAGCGTTGGCGCCAGTAGCATTCGTCCTTTAAAACTATCCTAGAATCCCTACTCCAAGTTGAGTTACGATGTGTCCGCTGCGCCATAATTCCTCTTAGTGCGTAGAGGGCACTACGACGTGTAGAGCCCCCTACGCGTCTGTAAAGTGCTATTCGCTCCTGCGCAGCTGCACACAATGTAAGGGGTGTTCAGCTTTATGCCACTAACTGGTAGTGCTAATCGCGTGTTATTAGACCTCCTTTTATTGTGAAACTCTGCTATGATATGCGTTAAGTAAATTCTTCCCACTACTTGACATTTTATGGTGCCTTTGCGAAACCATTGCAACCACTGGCATCAATTTATTATACAACACCGGCTTGCATCACCGAATGCCCGTGTCCAAATCATACTTTCCTAATCTTTATTAAAATTTTATAGCAGATTTGTTGGTGTTACACTCTTAGAAGACTTGATTTTAAGCTCATAAACAAGGACACCATTGACAACTTCAATATCACGATTTTTCTTTACGAGCTCTTGAATGCTAATGCGTTAAAATAATAAACATCGACAAGCTCAATGAGCCGGGCTCCGGTTTGCTACCACAGTTCTGTGGCAATACCGGAGAGAGAAAGCGAGAATTTATTAGACGCCAGAGAGGGCGGCTTGAGTACCAGGCAAGAGCTAGTTCGCTCTAGCCTGATACTCTACACAGGGGATGAAAGAAGGAGGAAGGGAAGGAGAGATGAAGGATGATGATGAGGACAAGAAGAGGTTATGCGAACAGTAATCACTTACAATAGCACCCTACAGTCTAGTATCTAGTCAAGTGCTTTTAACTTATTGAGATAGCAACCGATGCCTCATATTCTATGTTTCAGCTTACCTGACTAAACGTTGGAACGCTGTTACAAGGGTTTGAATATGTTTGCTCGAAGCATGTCTCTCTCCGCAAGAAAGAACATTTGTCTAATACAAGTACCCTTGGAGGCCTTACTAAGATGATGTGATTATTCACAATTTACCTTGGAACGTGGAGATGAAACAGAGGTCGGCGCTTTCATATTATATTAAATTCTGTGCAAAGGAATTTATCCTGAGCCCTTTCAAAGAATATGTTGAACGTAATATTTAGGTTGTACATTTATATTCTCTTAACGCCCCCACTACTATTATGTAGGGTGGCCGTATACTATAACGCAGGTGCAAAAGCGAGCACTGCTAAGCCACAGTGCATCAGCAGAAGGTATACATAGGCAAAAAGTGCGCAATGAGAACTCTTAAGCAAATTGACTCATGAATAATAAAAAATCCCGCATTCATGAAAGGCTGCCTCAGCCTCTGAATGTGCTTGAACGAAGCACCAAATATTTACCGTTCTCTGCTCTGAAATCTGCTTATGCCGCCCGACATTGAGGAGATATGCACCTTCTGAGTGCCAATAAACGGTTCAGGCGGCATATGCGCGTGCCCAGGAAACATTCTTGATACTAGCGTATTGCTGTATTCTTAGACCCTTGAAAGGGTTTTTAGTAGGTGATGTGGCGTTTGAAGTTTTCATCACTCATTTTAATTTCATAGATGCCGTCTGCGATCCACAAGGATGTGCAAACGCATCTTTGTGAAGCGTGCCCGTAGGCAGAACTCTGTTTTTGCGGTGTGCGAGGGGACATTTGTCGAACACTGACAATTTTTGAATAAACAACCATTTCATTATTTTTTATAAATCACCTCTATGTATAAAAATTTCGGGGGCCTGGGGGGAGGTTACGGCTCTTAGGGCACGACCCCTCGCAACGGGCCTGTTATGGAGCAAGGAACGGTAACTTCCTATGTGTTATGGTGCCAAAGACCAGTGACTAAATGTTGATTTGCTGATTGATTGGATTGATTGATATGACATGTATAAGGTCCCAAAACCACCATATGATTATGAGAAACCCGTAATAGAGGGCTCTGAAAATTTCGACCCCCTGGGGTTTTTTAACATGCACCCAAATCTGAGCCAACGGGCCTACACCTTCTCCGCCTCTGTCGGAAATGCAGCTGCCGCAGCCGCTATTTGATCTCGCAAACTGTGGGTCAGCAGGTCGCGAGATCAAATCCCGAGACACACCTTAGCCATTACACCATCGCGGCGGGGCTGTGGTGAAACGTCGCCGTTTCTTTTGTAGTAGGAGCTTCGTGGAATATTCAAAGTTACCACTTTTGTCCTTCACATACTGGACACATTGAGGCCTCTTACTGAAACGCATAAAAGCTTTCATGGGCCTCACGAACGCAAACAATCGGGATCTGTCCTTTAGTGCTTTACGCATCCATAGACCAGCGTTACAAGCACTTCAAGAAGTGCTTGGCGAAACTTGTTTAGGAAGTATTGAAGCAAAACAGCGGGTCTTTCAATAATACTACGTGCATGCATACTGAGATTCTAGAGGGCGACGCGCGTGTGTACCTGACGAGGAAGACGAAGGGTGGTCTCAGCTCATTCGCTGATGAGCTGGTCACGCTATTACCGCTGGTCTCATATACATCTAATCCACAGCCTTGTCGATAAGGCTTCTCTTCTTTCCGTAACATATTTGGTAGAGGTGGACCGTTCCCCGTCCTCAACACGAAGCTTCGCAGTGGCCGCAACGTTCAGCCTCCGGCCATGGCTACCAATAACAACAATCCATCAGTGTCTCCATCTGTAGCTCCAGCTACCACATGCCTGACGATGTCCCAACCCCGTGATCCCGGTACTTTTTCCGCACAACCTGGTCTTGACGTTGACTATTGGCTCCGTATGTACGGGCGTGTTGGCCAAACACACCGATGGGAGCCTACAAGTGATGCTCACCAACGTAATATTTCACTTGGACGGCACCCCGCGTGTTTGGTTCGACGCCCTTGAGACCGAGCTCACCAGCTGGGATATCTACAAGGAGCGACTACGCGACCCCTTTGGGGACCTGTACGGTCGCCAAATGAAAGCGCGAAAAGAACTTCCCACTCATGCGCAGAGCTCAACTTAGTAGTATGTCTCGTACATACAGGACGTACTCGCGTTGTGCCGGAAAGTGGACGAGCAAATGACAGAGAGTGACAAGGTGGGCCACATTCTCAAGAGCATCGCGGACGACGTCTTCAACTTGCTCGTGTATACCAACGTAACGACAGTAGATATGATTACTAAGGAATGCCGCCGCTTCTAAATGGCCAAAAGCCGCCGTGTTCTACCTCAGTTTACGCGGCTACCAAACACGGCTGTTACGTCAACCTGTACAGATCTCGGTTCCGCACCACCCATGCAGGACAGTGTGACACGTATAGTTCGACGGGAGCTTGAGGCGCAAAGTCCTGCACCATTTCCTCCACATCCGCTGGACCATGGCGCCACTACAAACACCTCCGGCAGTCTCCGTTATTCAAGCCGTCGTGAGGCAGGAAATTGCAAAGCTTGGTATTCCTGTTGCCTGGTTGCCTCCCAAACCACCTCCAGATCAATGACAATAAAGGCACCCCGCCATGACTTACATTTTATTCCGCGATCCCGCAATCCGAAGGAATGGAGAAGCTGCCGCCGAGTTGGCCATATCTCCCGCTACTACCGCAGCACTTGGACGCCCTCAAACTGGAGTCCCATTTTTCCTCTACTCGACCATACGAGGACTCCCGTCGGTATTCGCTCAGTCGCGTGTACCCTACTTCCGACGTCCTTAAGAGCCACCTCCACCGCTCGTTCGCCGTCACATCAACGCCACTGTTCCCCATCGCCCCTACCACGCTGCTATCCGTCGCCGGTCAACAATGGATCCTCTCGGACGGAGAACAAGATCTTGCAGCTCCGGGAGGTAGTGCTGCAGTAACATTTGACTGATCCGAATCCTCCGTTGACGCTGCCCCACTGATACGAAATTGATTGATGTGTATGTGGACGGTAATCCTTTGACGGCGTTAGTCGATACCGGAGCTCAAGTCTCCATAACTGAGTGCTCATCTGTGTCGCCTGCTCAAAACATTCTTCATGCCTGCAGCAACTGAAGTCCTCCATGTCGACTGATGGTGGAACAGTGGCCATCACTGGAATGTGCACCGCTCACGTTAGTATTGCCGGCTGCCGTGTCCCCGTTTTAAGTTACGGTGCTTGAAAATTGCCGTCACGACCTAATCTTCGGCATAGAGTTCCTATCGACGCATTCTAGCCCTCATCGATTATGCCACCGGTACTCTCTGCCTAGAACTTCCTTTTCTCCTGGATTCTCACCCGTGAACTCCCGAACAGCTTGTGCACCACTGGCTTCTTCCGAATACCACCTAAAGCTCTCACATTCGTTGAATCGGCAACAGCCCTCTCCCATGCTTGACGGTGATTATATCGTGCCGCTAATTCCTGATGTTCTCCTGGCGCGCGACATTACTGTCCTACACTCCGTCGTAACCATGACCTCTAACCAAACATATTTACCTGTTATCAATTTAGGCTGCATAAAACAAGTGCTATCTCAAGGAATATCGGTCTCCACACTAAGATCCTTAATTGACGACCACGTCACTTGTTTTACGGCAGACGTATGTCCCGATTACACACATCAGTCGCAGAATGTCACGTGCCTCGATGCGACCTTACGCTCCATGATCGCTCCAGGACCTTGAACCTGAGAAATCAGCCGTGCTCTGCCATCTTCTGGCTTCATACCGCGACATATTCGACATAGAGAGCTGTTCACTCGGCCAGACTTCACTCGTCAAGCACCGCATTAACACAGGTGATTTTAATCCCATTCATTGGCGATCATACCGGATGTCTGCCACCGAGCGTAAATTCAACAATAAGTCAGCAAGATGCTAGCCAAAGGAATTGTTGAACCCTCTTCGAGCCCTTGGGCATCCCCGTTGTGCTTGTTAAAAAGAAAGATGGCACGTGGCGCTTTTGCGTGTATTACCGCCATCTGATAGAATCACGAAAGAGGACGTTTACCCTTTACCCCGCATCGATGGCGCTCTCAATTGTCTCCACGGCACCCGATACTTTTCTTCAATAGACCTACGATTCCGGCTACTGGCAGACTGCTGTCGACTAAAAAGACCAAGAGGAGACTGCGTTTTTAACCAGACGGTCTATATCAGTTCAAGGTTATGTCATTTGGGCTATGCAATGCCCCAGCCAAGTTCGAGCGCATGATGGACTCTCTGCTACAATGGTTCAAAAGGTCAACATGTCTTTGTTATCTTGACTATGTCGTTGTATATTCCCCAACATTTGAGACCCACCTTCAGCGTTTGTCGGCTATTCTCGACATATTCCGCACTGTAGGCCTTCAATTGAACTCGTCGAAGTGCCACTTCGGACCCGGGCAAATTACGGTGTTAGGGCCACTTGTCGACGCATCTGGTGCGCAGCCGGACCCGGAGAAAATTCGTGCAGTCACCAGTTTTCCTGTGCCCCGGTCAGTCAAAGACGTCCAGAGTTGTGTAGGACTTTGTTCCTGCTTTAGAAGGTTTGTGAAAGGTTCCAGCAGCCATCGCTCGACCCCTCACTGAGCTTCTGAAGAAAGACGCCACGTTTACGTGGGTACTGACCAAGCTGCTCCTTTTTCTAATCTAATCACACTTCTGACGACTCCACCTATATCGGCTCACTTTGACCCATCCGCGCCGACAGAAGTCCGAACCGATGCTAGTGGTCACGGGATTGGAGCCGTCCTAGCCCAACGCCAATGGGGACACGACCAAGTTGTCGCCTACGCTAGCCGCCTCCTCACAGCTGCTGAGTGCAACTATTCCATTACAGAGCGTGAGTGTCTTGCTCTTGTTTGAGCAGTATCAAAGTCACGCCGATATTTATATGGCACAATTTTAATAACTGACCATCATGCTCTATGTTGGCTCACGTCACTGAAGGATCCTATTAGCCGGCTCGGGTGCTGGGCTCTGCGATTGCAAGAATATACCTACACGGTGACGTACAAGTCCGGACGCCTACATCAGGACGCAGACTGCCTGTCCCGCTACCCGGTTGCTGAGTCAAGCACTATGCCTGACACCGGCACCGAGCCTTGCGTCTTTTCCTTTTCGCAAATGGCATCCATCGGTGACAAGCAGCGCCATGATGCGTCCTTGCGTGCTATCATTGAGCACCTCGAATCACCATCTTCCAATCAGTCCCATCGCTCATTCTCGCTCCACGATGGTCTATTATCCCTTACAGAAACGCCATACATGGCCCATATATAAGTTATATGTGGCCAGATATAAGCATATATGGCAGCATATGTGGCCACATTTAAGCATATATGGCAGCATATGTGGCCACATATAAGCATATACGGATGTATATCTGGCGGAGTCGGTTCATTTATGGGGTTATATACGGCCATATATGACGCGGTTGGCCCATATAAGGAGTCAAATCCGGCCAAATAAGGCACGGCCACACCATATATAACATATCAAGTAGATCCTTATATGTGGAAGTGCTCCTTATTTGGGATGAGCCACGTATATGTTTAGCACCGTGATCACACTATTATGCAGATTGTAATATATAACAATTTGTACACAAAGCTGGCCTGGTTATTTTTCATAACAATAGGAGTATTAAGTATATATGTTGTTTCTGCCATGCAAAAAAAACGAAATTTCAGGTCAGCATTGTGTACGAGATATTTGCAACTCAGTTGAATGCATATATGCATGCATTCGTGTAATTTAACTCGTACACTTTTCATGGCATTGAGGTTTGAAACAATAAGTTGCAATTATTACGACGTAAATATAGTATACAAGAGCATACATGTTTTACGAGTAAGGAATCGTGTCAAGTCACAAAACGTATTGAAGCTTCCGAACCTCGCTATTATTATAGAGCAATCCTATATAGTATTATGTAAAGACAAAAGGCATGCAACTTATATTGTTCACATTGTTTCATTGTTTAAAGTGGCACCAAGAAATAGTAATTTCAATACACTTTTAGCTTCCGCATCGGTGGACAAAATTTCTGATTATTTGAAAGTTTATGGCTATGTGCTCCCTTCATATAACAAGATTTCAATTAATCCTGTTGAGCCCTCATCTGCGATTGCTTTCAGCAGCCATTTACCCTAATTGCATGCGCAGTGCAATCTTTAAGGGAGTATTTTCAAAAACAAAAAGAACTTACATGAATGCAACTTGCAGGCACTATTATGATTACATTCAAGATGAAAGTTGTACTACTTTATTGCAAAAATACATCTTGCGTTTCCTTTGGCTACGTATAATGTCCTGGCTGTGCACATAGTAAATTTATCGTAAATTATATGATTGCACTAGTGAACAATTAATTTAGTGTAATGTTTGCAAGCGTGAAATAAATCTCACGTCATAGACATGTACGTTGAGAAAGGTGCAACTGACTCACACGTGATACATATTTAATGGATCATGTAATGAAATGCTGAAGCTTTATAGCAACATTTAACTGTAAGCTGCCGAATTCACAAAAGTTCTATTTTGTGTGGGTGTGTCATTACTTGGTCGAGGTCACAAATGCGCACGTGCCATCATCAGGATTAGCCTAAACATTGCCTTGCGACTAAAAGTAGTATGACACATTTTATGCGGGCTGGCGTGATACCTAAACCAAACTCTACATTATGTAAACAGCCCCTTGCTGTGCAGGCGCGTAACGATTCAAACTGCTTGCGAACATATCCTTTCAACACCAACACGGTAGTGCCTACTTATAAGATATGTATGCCGGTCGGTACATACCCACCAAACTGCGTGATTGCACGCTCGCGTATAGAGATTCATGGGCACCCGGACACTAGCATTTCATTCAATGTGGCCAGATATTTTCGGCCATGTCAGAATGATATGAGTGTATTATTATTATTATTAGTATTATTATATATTAGTTAGTATTGTTGTTGTTGTTGTCGTTGTTGTTGTTGTATCTCGCAAAACGTCCAACGTTTCAATTCCATATGCTGTCAGATACTGTGTCGATATGTAAGTTTTATGAGATCAGTTATTTTGGTGTTCTTCTTGATAGCATGCTGAATTTTTTTTACTTGCATTAAACGTGCTGCCATGCGAGGCCTTCATTCTCTTCCTATTGGCTCAACATCTCTCAAAAATCTGGTTCTCCTACAGCCTTTTACAAATTGTACACCGCGATATGTCATGCTCAACTTGAGTACATATGCATATCTGATTTGGAATGGCCTTGCTAAATCCAGCAGTAGCGACCACTGAGTGAGTCCAGAAAAATTTCATAAGCATTTCCCCCCATCGTTTCACTAGAATCCTTTCAACACTGCTGGAATATTATATTTGTCATCAGTTAACGGCCGGCAATATTGCGCTGAGCTGTTATTTCTTCACAAGCTAGTTCAGGGTGAGATATTCTGCCCTTCTCGGTTGTAATAATTTTCAAACTTTGCGTAAGTTATCGAGAAAGAATCGACCGTTGCATGTACCTACCAGCTTCTTTCAACACTCTATCCTTTACAGAATACCGAGTCTCTCTAACGTCAACTTTCTTGATTTGTTATGTTTTCATAGTGTACAGTCATTTTTTTTTGTCAGTGAGGGCTGTCCTGTCCTAACGTAGACTTGCATATGCACAGATTCTTCCCTTTTCCGTCTTTCAGAAAGCCTTCGGCACGGTTGTGTATATTCCACATTATTTTGCAGTCCTATTCCATGAATATCTACTCTTTTATTTGTTGTTCCCATTGTGCGTTGATTTTTTTCGACTGCTCATTTTTGCTCTTTCATTGATTTGCTTTTCTGTGGACAGTCTGTACTGTATTGTTTATTTTGTTTTATTTTCGCGCGCGCCAGCACGAAAAACCCTGTGGTTGTCCTTGGATACGGTAAAAATGATTGATTGATTATTGGTTGACTGAATACTATTATTATCATTATAAATCCTTGCGAAATAAGGTGAAATTTTGGCTGAAACGCGTCTTCGTAGCCAGCGTACACGAAGCAGCGATTTCAGCTCCATGGAATGTCTGTCTCAGACGTCCTGCACGTGCAGCTTTCTCGGCTCGCGGGAGTAAGTTGCAGTCCATTGTCCGAAAAAACTTGCCTGATTGCAAGGTTGCAAGGGGTGCGCACAGTAAAAAAATACACAAAAGGGCACCTGTCAGATGGGTGGCTAATTCGGAGAACGTTGTTTGAAGCGCACGTAGGCGCCCTGCAGCCCTGCCGTGGCCTACACCAGTCTGTCGACAGAGCAGGAAAGAGAGTGCCGCGGCCCATTTCAAGTAACGACGAAGAAAATAGTTTGCACAAACATTCAGTCGTATGGTAATAACATTGCGTCAATAATAGTTAAAAAATGAGACGTCATTCGCCAATGAGCTCAGGAAAATTTAGTTCTAGTTAAAAGTGCGTAAACCAATGATCTCAAGGGAGTAATGTAATGTTCATTGTGATGTTCATTGTCAAGCCTGCATGCACTGTATCTATCCGCGGCCATTGTTGCTTTTTTGCTCGCCGGAGTCATGGGTGCCATGCTGATAGAAGTTGTTAATTTTCATTCATTTTGCTCTTATTTCGTGTTCAACTACTGCTCCAATTCACACAAGATAATCGCGCAGCTCTCAGTAATCTACTTCTCTGTACGTGGCGAAATTGTGGACGACCGTGGAAGTGTTTTTAGTGTGCGTGTGCGTCTGTACGCTGCTGGATTGGCGATCGTCAACTTTTCGTGCGCGAAAAAAAATGGATACCCATGCTTGTGGGCAAGCGTTCCTTCAAAACTTCTTCCTAAAGCAGTACGAATGGACGTGGTGGCTTTAAGGTGTGAATAGGTTATAAGGATTAACAGGCTCCTTGAAAGACAAGCCTTGGTTAAATGCTAAGGTAAGTTCATCATTTTAATTACCTTCGCACGTCCTTTCATAAATATTATGATAACTCAAAACATAACACATTGCATGCTTGCTGAGTAAATAACTTCATGCTAATCGTGGTTACGTCACTAGGCTGTTTTGTTTAAACGATACGACAAACACTTTCTTTTTTTTCACTTGATCCAGACAGAGCTCTATTTATTCAAAAAATCTACTGCCAGGAAAATGTTGGTTTCATGCCATTGTACTTTTCATAAACATATTGATGTAAATGTACTTGTGTTGTCATTTTCTCTCATTTTAACGCTTGAGAAAAAACCAAGGAATAAATTACAACTTGCGCAATTACAAATAAAAAGAGTTGCATATCTCCAACTCCAAGGGTGTCATGAGATTTATGAGCCCACTGTTTGAATTTGTCTTGCGTTTGAATTTACCTTTCTTCGTCCTACGTTCCTACTTGTTTTTATATTTACGTGTGTTTTGATAGGACACGAAGTTAAATTTTTTTGCTAGTTTGATTCGTCAAAACAGGGTGCTATTCAAGATCCAAATGGAAAAACTTAAGAATAGCCCGTATTTTTGTTTCCGCCATCTACAATCAGGGTGAATATAAGTGTAAATTTGACTGGAATTGCGTACATCACAGGCGGCATTATCGTTACTGATGTCGCAACATCGCGTGGTTATTTTGAGGAAACTGCGCATATCCGCATACACAGTTACACAAAATAATGTGATGTCACGTTTAATCCAGTGAGCACTGTAGATAGTTTTAACGCAAGCCGGACAAATAAACTGGTATGATGCATTAGGGCTTGCTACTGTGTGGAAAAACTGGGGGACATTAAGCTCCGTTTTCATAGTTGAACGTGATAGCAGTATGGATCTGTTTCTTGTGCGTAATTCAATCACTTAGTGTGTACTCTTTATTGAATGATGCTACATGAACGATTTTATATGGAATAGTACTGTGTAATTGAGAAGGTTGAAAGTGTCTCAATGA
>WOVY01008654.1:0-12427 GCA_013436015.1 Rhipicephalus annulatus | reverse complement strand
ATACATTGCAATTTGCTCTAATATATTCCCTATACTTTCCTTGCCATTATTGTCTGTTGGTCTCATTCATATTGTGTAAAACATAGAAAAACGAGCCCTTAGGTATACACTTCTATCCTTATTCATTAAACGAGGGTCTCGTACTGGCAGACTTAGTGCCTTTAGGCCTTATACGAGGGACTATTGGTCAGCTGTTCACTCGTAAACACGTTCGCATGCTACGTGACGCCAAACAGGCCCAAAAGAGTGTGCCACACTCGCCGCCACGGCTACTGGTGGCACTGACGGACACTCCCACTTTAATTCACATATAAGCCCCATAAAGCGGCTGGGGTGATAGCGGTCGTTGTAAACGCAGTGGGTAGAGCACCAAACGCGTCAATCGAAGGGTAGCAGGTTCGGATCCTACCCACGGCAAAGTTATCTTTCACCCACTTGCCTTCACATTCACATTGCATTTGGCCTAATATTTTCCCCTATACTTTCTTTGGCATTAATTGTCTGTGAGATTTCATTCATATTGTGTAAAAACAAGAAAAAACGAGCCTTTAGGTATACACTTCTTGCCTTATTCAATCAACGAGGGTCTCGTACTGGCAGACTTAGTGCCTTTAGGCTGTATAACGAAGGACTATTGGTCAGCTGCCCACTCGTAAGAAGTTCACGTGCTATGTGACGCCAAACAAGCTCAAATGAGTGTGCCCACACTCGACGCCGTGGCTACTGGTGGTGCTGACTGACACTCCCACGTTGAATTCACATATAAACCTTATAAAGTGGCTGGGAGATAGCTGTCGTGGGAGAGCATCGAACGGGTCTTTCGAAGGTCGCAGGTTCGGATCCCTGCCTACGGCATGTTATCTTTTCACCAACTTTTCTTCATATTTACATTGCAATTTGGTCTAGTATCTTTCCCTATACTTTCCGTTGCTTATTGTGTGTTAAATCTCATTGATATTGTGTAAAAACATGAAAAACGAGCCCTTAGGTATACACTTCTCTCCTATACATTAACGTGGGTCTCGTACTGGCAGACTTAGTGCATTTAGGCTGCGTACGAGGGGACCATTGGTCAGCTGCCCACTTGTAACAAGTTCGCGTGCTATGTGACGCCAACAGGCTCAAAAGAGTGTGCCACACTCGCCAGCCGTGGCTACTGGTGGCGCTGACCGACCCTCCCACTTTATTTCACATATAAACCCTATAAAATTGCTAGGGAGATAGCTGTTGTGGTTAGATGAGTCGTAGAGCATCGAACGCGTCAATCGAAGGTCGCAGATTCGGATCCTGCCCACGGCAAGTTATCTTTTCATCAACTTTTCTTCATATTTACATTGCAATTTGGTCTAATATCTTCCCCTATTTTTTCCTTGGCTAATATTCTCTGTTAGATCTCATTCGAATGTGTAAAAACACGGAAAAACGAGCCCTTAGGTATACACTTCTTTCTTATTCATTAACAAGAGTCCCGTACTGGCATACTCCGTGCCTTTAGGCTGTATACGAGGGACTATTGGTCAGCTGCTGTCTCGTACTGGCAGACTTAGTGCCTTTAGACTTACTCGAGCGACTATTGGTCAGCTGCCCATTCGTAACAAGTTCACGAGCTACATGACGCCAAACAGGCTCAAAAGAGTGTGCCACTAGCCACCATAGCTACTGGTGGCGCTGACTGACACTCCTATGTTTAACTCACATATAAACCTTATGAAGTGGCTGGGGGATAGCTGTCGAGGAGAGCATCGAATGGGTGATTCGAGGGTCGCAGGTTTGGATCCTGCCCATGGCATGTTATCTTTTCACCACTTTTCTTCATATTTACATTGCAATTTGGTCTAGTATCTTCCCCTATACTTTTCTTTGCTTTATTGTCTGTTAGATCTCATTCGTATTGTGTAAAACACGGAAAAACGAACCCTTAGGTATACACTTCTTTCCCTATTCATTAACAAGAGTGCCGTACTGGGAGAATCTGTGGCTTTAGGCTGTATACGAGGGACTATTCGTCAGCTGCTGTCTCGTACATGCAGACTTAGTGCCTTTAGGCTGTATACGAGGGACTATCGGTCAGCTGCCCATTTGTAAGAAGTTCACGTGCTACGTGACGCCAAACAGGCTCAACAGAGTGTGCCACTCGCCACCATGGCTACTGGTGGCGCTGACTGACACTCCCACGTTTAATTCACAATTAAACCCTATAAAGTGGCTGGGGTGATAGCTGTCGTGGTAGCTCAGTGGTAGAGCATCGAACGCGTCATTCGAAGGTCGCCGGTTCGGATCCTGCCCACGGCAAGTTATCCTTACACCCACTTTTCTTCATATTTACATTGTGATTTGCTCTTATATCTTCCCCTATACTTTCCTTGCCATTATTGTCTGTTAGATCTCATTCATATTATGTAAAAACACGGAAAACCGAGCCCTTAGGTATACACTTCTTTCCTTATTCATTAACAACAGTCCCGAACTGCCAGACTCTGTGCTTTACGCTGTATGCGAGGGACTATTGGTCAGCTGCTGTCTCGTAGTGGCAGACTTAGTGCCTTTAGGCTGTATACGAGGGACTATTGGTCAGCTGCCCACTCGTAACAAGTTCACGTGCTACGTGACGCCAAACAGGCTCAAAAGAGTGTGCCACTAGCCAACATGGCTACTGGTGGCGCTGACTGACACTCCCACGTTCAATTCACATACAAACCCTATAAAGTGGCTGGGGTGATAGCTGTCGTGGTAGCTCAGTGGTAGAGCATCGAACGCGTCATTCGAAGGTCGACGGTTCGGATCCCGCCCACAGCAAGTTATCGTTTCACCAACTTCTCTTCATATATACATTGCAATTTGCTCTAATATATTCCCCTATACTTTCCTTGCCATTATTGTCTGTTAGGTCTCATTCATATTGTGTAAAACATAGAAAAACGAGCCCTTAGGTATACACTTCTATCCTTATTCATTAACGAGGGTCTCGTACTGGCAGACTTAGTGCCTTTAGGCCTTATACGAGGGACTATTGGTCAGCTGTTCACTCGTAACAAGTTCGCATGCTACGTGACGCCAAACAGGCCCAAAAGAGTGTGCCACACTCGCCGCCACGGCTACTGGTGGCACTGACTGACACTCCCACGTTTAATTCACATATAAGCCCCATAAAGTGGCTGGGGTGATAGCTGTCGTTGTAACGCAGTGGTAGAGCATCAAACGCGTCAATCGAAGGTAGCAGGTTCGGATCCTACCCACGGCAAGTTATCTTTTCACCCACTTGCCTTCACATTCACATTGCAATTTGGCCTAATATTTTCCCCTATACTTTCTTTGGCATTATTGTCTGTGAGATTTCATTCATATTGTGTAAAAACAAGAAAAAACGAGCCTTTAGGTATACACTTCTTGCCTTATTCATCAACGAGGGTCTCGTACTGGCAGGCTTAGTGCCTTTAGGCTGTATACGAAGGACTATTGGTCAGCTGCCCACTCGTAAGAAGTTCACGTGCTATGTGACGCCAAACAAGCTCAAATGAGTGTGCCACACTCGACGCCGTGGCTACTGGTGGTGCTGACTGACACTCCCACGTTGAATTCACATATAAACCTTATAAAGTGGCTGGGAGATAGCTGTCGTGGGAGAGCATCGAACGGGTCTTTCGAAGGTCGCAGGTTCGGATCCTGCCTACGGCATGTTATCTTTTCACCAACTTTTCTTCATATTTACATTGCAATTTGGTCTAGTATCTTTCCCTATACTTTCCGTTGCTTTATTGTGTGTTAAATCTCATTGATATTGTGTAAAAACATGAAAAAACGAGCCCTTAGGTATACACTTCTCTCCTTATACATTAACGTGGGTCTCGTACTGGCAGACTTAGTGCATTTAGGCTGCGTACGAGGGACCATTGGTCAGCTGCCCACTTGTAACAAGTTCGCGTGCTATGTGACGCCAACAGGCTCAAAAGAGTGTGCCACACTCGCCACCGTGGCTACTGGTGGCGCTGACCGACCCTCCCACGTTTATTTCACATATAAACCCTATAAAATTGCTAGGGAGATAGCTGTTGTGGTAGATGAGTCGTAGAGCATCGAACGCGTCAATCGAAGGTCGCAGATTCGGATCCTGCCCACGGCAAGTTATCTTTTCATCACTTTTCTTCATATTTACATTGCAATTTGGTCTAATATCTTCCCCTATTTTTTCCTTGGCAATATTCTCTGTTAGATCTCATTCGTAATGTGTAAAAACACGGAAAAACGAGCCCTTAGGTATTCACTTCTTTTCTTATTCATTAACAAGAGTCCCGTACTGGCATACTTCGTGCCTTTAGGCTGTATACGAGGGACTATTGGTCAGCTGCTGTCTCGTACTGGCAGACTTAGTGCCTTTAGACTTTACTCGAGCGACTATTGGTCAGCTGCCCATTCGTAACAAGTTCACGAGCTACATGACGCCAAACAGGCTCAAAAGAGTGTGCCACTAGCCACCATAGCTACTGGTGGCGCTGACTGACACTCCTATGTTTAATTAACATAAAAACCCTATAAAGTGGCTGGGGGGATAGCTGTCTTGATAGCTCAGTGGCAAAGCATCGAACGCGCCATTCGAAGGTTGACGGTTCGGATCCTGCCCCTAGCCAATTATTGTTTCACCAACTTTTCTTCATATATACATTGCAATTTGCTCTAATATCTTCCCCTATACTTTCCTTGCCATAATTGTCTGTTAGATCTCATTCGTATTGTGTAAAAATACGGAAAAACAAGCCCTTAGGTATACACTTGTTTTCTTATTCATTAGCGAGGGTCTCGTACTGGCAGACTTAGTTCCTTTAGGCTGCATACGAGGGACTATCGGTCAGCTGCCCACCCGTAACAAGTTCACGTGCTACGTGACGCCAAACAGGCTCAAAAGAGTGTGCCGCACTCGCCACCATGGCTACTGGTGGCACTGACTGACACTCCTACATTTAACTCACATATAAACCTTATAAAGTGGCTGTGGGATAGCTGTCGAGGGAGAGCATCGAATGGGTCATTCGAAGGTCGCAAGTTCGGATCCTGCCCATGGCATGTTATCTTTTCACCCACTTTTCTTCATGTTTACATTGCAATTTGGTCTAGTATCTTCCCCTATACATTCGTTTGCTTTATTGTCTGTTAGATCTCATTGATATTGTGTAAAAACATGAAAAAAGGAGCCCTTAGTTATACACTTCTCTCCTTATACAATAACGTGGGTCTCGTACTGGCAGACTTAGTGCATTTAGGCTGCATACGAGGGACCATTGGTCAGGTGCCCACTCGTAACAAGTTCGCGTGCTACGTGACGCCAACAGGCTCAAAAGAGTGTGCCACACTCGCCACCATGGCTACTGGTGGCGCTGACTGACCCTACCACGTTTAATTCACATATAAACCCTATAAAATTGCTAGGGAGATAGCTGTCGTGGTAGCTCAGTGGTAGAGCATGGAACACGTCGTTCGAAGGTCGCAGGTTTTGATCCTGCCCACGGCAAGTTATCTTTTCACCCACTTACCTTCATATTCACATTGCAATTTGGTCTAATATCTTCCCCTATACTTTTCTTGGCAATATTGTCTGTTAGATCTCATTCGTATTGTAAAAAACACGGAAAAACAAGCACTTAGGTATACACTTGTTTCCTTATTCATTAGCGAGGGTCTTCTACTGGCAGACTTGGTGCCTTTAGGCTGTATACGAGGGACTATTGGTCAGGTGCCCACTCGTACCAACTTCACGTGCTACGTGACGCCAAACAGGCTCAAAAAAGTGTGCCGCACTCGCCGCCATGGCTACTGGTGGCACTGACTGACACTCCCACGTTTAACTCACATATAAACCCTATGAAGCGGCTGGGGGGATAGCTGTCGTGGTAGCTCAGTAGTAGAGCATCGAACGCGTCAATCGAAGGTAGCAGGTTCGGATCCTGCCCACTTCAAGTTATCTTTTCACCCACTTACCTTCATATTCACATTGCAATTTGGTCTAATATCTTCCCCTATACTTTTCTTGGCAATATTGTCTGTTAGATCTCATTCGTATTGTAAAAAAACACGGAAAAACAAGCACTTATGTACACACTTGTTTCCTTATTCATTAGCGAGGGTCTTCTACTGGCAGACTTGGTGCCTTTAGGCTGTATACGAGGGACTATTGGTCAGGTGCCCACTCGTACCAACTTCACGTGCTACGTGACGCCAAAGAGGCTGAAAAAAGTGTGCCGCACTCGCCGCCATGGCTACTGGTGGCACTGACTGACACTCCCACGTTTAACTCACATATAAACCTTATACAGTGGCTAGGGGATAGCTGTCGAGGGAGAGCATCGAATGAGTCTTTCGAAGGTCGCAAATTCGGATCCTGCCTACGGCATGTTATTTTTTCACCCACTTTTCTTTATATTTACATTGCAATTTGGTCCAATATCTTCCCCTATATTTTCCTTGGCAATTTTGTCTGTTATATCTCATTCGTATTCTGTAAAAACACGGAAAAAACGAGCCCTTAGGTATACACTTGTTTCCTTATTCATTAGCGAGGGTCTCGTACTGGCAGACTTGGTGCCTTTAGGCTGTATACGAGGGACTATTGGTCAACTGCCCACTCGTAACAACTTCACGTGCTACGTGACGCCAAACAGGCTCAAAAAAGTGTGCCGCACTCGCCACCATGGCTACTGGTGGCACTGACTGACACTCCCACGTTTAACTCACATATAAACCTCATGAAGTGGCTGGGGGATAGCTGTCGAGGGAGAGCATCGAATGGGTCATTCGAAGGTCGCAGGTTCGGATCCGGCCCATGGCATGTTATCTTTTCACCCACTTTTCTTCATATTTACATTGCAATTTGGTCTAGTATCTTGCCCTATACTTTCCTTTGCTTTATTGTCTGCTATATCTCATTCATATTGTGTACAAACACGGAAAAACAAGCCCTTAGGTATACACTTCTTTCCTTATTCATTAGAGAGGGTCTCGTACTGGCAGACTTAGTGCCGTTAGGGTGCATACGAGGGACTATCGGTCAGCTGCCCACTCGAAACAAGTTCACGTGCTACGTGACGCCAAACAGGCTCAAAAGAGTGTGCCGCACTCGCCACCATGGCTACTGGTGGCAATGACTGACACTCCTACGTTTAACTCACATATAAACCTTATAAAGTGGCTGTGGGATAGCTGTCGAGGGAGAGCATCGAATGGGTCATTCGAAGGTCGCAGGTTCGGATCCTGCCTACGGCATGTTATCTTTTCACCCACTTTTCTTCATATTTACATTGCAATTTGGTCTAATATCTTCCCCTATACTTTCTTTGGCATTAATGTCTGTTAGAACTCATTCACACTGCGTAAAAAACACCAAAAAAACGAGCCCTTAGGTATACACGTCTTTCCTTATTCATTAAGGTGGGTCTCGTACTGGCAGACTTAGTGCCTTTAGGCTGCATACGAGGGATCATTGGTCAGCTGCCCACTCGCAACAAGTTCACGTGCTACGTTACGCCAACAGGCTCAAAAGAGTGTGCCACACTCGCCGCCATGGGGTCTTGTGGCACTGACTGAATCTGTAAAGTTTAATTGACATATAAACCCCATAAATTTGCTGGGGGGATAGCTGCCATGGTAGCTCAGTGATAGAGCATCGAACGCGTCATTCGAAGGTCGCAAGTTGCGATCCTGTCCACGGCAAGTTATCTTTTCACCCACTTTTCTTACTTTTTACATTGAAATTTGGCCTAATATCTACCCCTATACTTTCCTAAGCTTTATTGTCTGTTAGATGTCATTCATATTGTGTAAAAACACGGAAAAACGAGCCCTTAGGTATACACTTGTTTCCTTATTCGTTAGCGAGGGTCTCGTACTGGCAGACTTAGTGCCGTTAGGGTGCACACGAGGGACTATCGGTCAGCTGCCCACTCGAAACAAGTTCACGTGCTACGTGACGCCAAACAGGCTCAAAAGAGTTTGCCGCACTCGCCGCCATGGCTACTGGTGGCTCTGACTGACACTCCCACAATTAACTCACATATAAACATTATACAGTGGCTAGGGGATAGCTGTCGAGGGAGAGAATCGAATGAGTCATTCGAAGGTCGCAGGTTCGGATCCTGCCTACGGCATGTTATCTTTTCACCCACTTTTCTTTATATTTACATTGCAATTTGGTCTAATATCATCCCCTATACTTTCTTTGGCATTATTGTCTGTTAGAACTTATTCACACTGCGTAAAAAACGCGGAAAAACGAGCCCTCAGGTATACACGTCTTTCCTTATTCATTAACGTGGGTCTCGTACTGGCAGACTTAGTGCCTTTAGGCTGCATACGATGGACTATCGGTCAACTGCCCACTCGTAACAAGTTCACGTGCTACGTGACGCCAAACAGGCTCAAAAGAGTGTGCCACACTTGCCGCCAAGGGTACTGGTGGCGCTGACTGACACTCCCACGTTTAATTCACATATAAACCCCATAAAATGGCTGGGCTGATAGCTGTCATTGTAGCTCAGGGGTAGAGCATCGAACGCGTCATTAGAAGGTAGCAGGTTCTCATCCTGCCCACGGCATGATATTGTTTCACCCACTTTTCTTCATATTTACTTTGAAATTTGGTCGAATATCTTCCCATATACTTTCCTTTGCTTTATTGTCTGTTAGATCTCATTGATATTGTGTAAAACATGGAAAAACGAGCCCTTAGGTATACACTTCTCTCCTTATACATTAACGTGGGTCAAGTACTGGCAGACTTAGTGCATTTAGGCTGCATACGAGGGACCATTGGTCAGCTGCCCACTCGTAACAAGTTCGCGTGCTATGTGACGCCAACAGGCTCAAAAGAGTGTGCCACACTCGCCGCCATGGCTATTGGTGGCGCTGACTGACACTCCCACGTTTAATTCACATATAAACCCTATAAAGTGGCAGGGGGATAGGTGTCGTGATAGCTCCGTCTTAGAGCATCGAACGCGTCATTCGAAAGTCGCATGTTCGAATCCTGCCCACGGCAAGTTATCTTTTCACCCACTTTTCTTCATATTCACATCGCAATTTGGTCTAATATCTTCCCCTATACCTTCTTTCGTAATATTGTCTGTGAGATCTCATTCATATTGTGTAAAAACACGGAAAAAACAAGCCCTTAGGTATACACCTCTTGCCTTATTCATTGACGAGGGTCTCGTACTGGCAGATTTAGTGATTTTAGGCTGTATACGAGGGACTATTGGTCAGCTGCCCATTCGTAAGAAGTTCACGTGCTATGTGACGCCAAACAAGCTCAAATGAGTGTGCCACACTCGCCGCCGTGGCTACTGGTGGCGCTGACTGACACTCCCACATTGAATTCACATATAAACCCTATAAAGCGGCTGGGGGATAGCTGTCGTGGTAGCTGGCTGGTAGAGCATCGAATGCGTCGTTCGAAGGTCGCAGGTTCGGATCCTGCCCACGGAAAGTTATGTTTTCATCACTTTTTATCATAATTACATTGCAATTTGGTCTAATATCTTCCCCTATATTTTCCTTGGCAATATTCTCTGTTAGATCTCATTCGTATTGTGTAAAACACGGAAAAACGAGCCCTTAGGTATACACTTCTTTCCTTATTCATTAACAAGAGTGCCGTACTGGGAGAATCTGTGGCTTTAGGCTGTATACGAGGGAATATTCGTCAGCTGCTGTCTCGTACTGGCAGACTTAGTGCCTTTAGGCTGTATACGAGGGACCATTGGTCAGCTGCCCATTTGTAACAAGTTCACGTGTTACGTGACGCCAAACAAGCTCAACAGAGTGTGCCACTCGCCACCATGGCTACTGGTGGCGCTGACTGACACTCCCACGTTTAATTCACATTTAAACCTTATAAAGTGGCTGGGGTGATAGCTGTCGTGGTAGCTCAGTGGTAGAGCATCGACCGCGTCATTCGAAGGTCGCCGGTTCGGATCCTGCCCACGGCAAGTTATCTTTTCACCCACTTTTCTTCATAACTACATTGCAAGTGGTCTAATAATTTCGCCTATACTTTTCTTGGCATCATTGTCTGTCAGAACTCACTAAAATTGTGTAAAAACACGGAAAAACGAGCTCTTAGGTATACACTTCTTTCCTTATTCATTAACGAGGGTCTCGTACTGGCAGACTTAGTGCCTTTAGGCTGTATACGAGAAACTATTGGTTAGCTGCCCACTCGTAACATTTCACGTCCTACGTGACGCCAAGCAGGCTCAAAAAAGTGTGCCACACTCGCCGCCACGGCTACTGGTGGTACTGACTGGATCTGCTACGTTTGATTCACATATAAACCCTTTAAAGTGGCTGGGGGGATAGCTGTCGTGGTAGCTCAGTGGTAGAGCATCGAACGCGCCTTTCGAAGGTCGCAGGTTCAGATCCTGCCCACGGCAAGTTATCGCTTCACTCTCTTTTCTTCATATTTACATTGTGATTTGCTCTTATATCTTCCCCTATACTTTCCTTGCCATTATTGTCTGTTAGATCTCATTCATAATATGTAAAAAACACGGAAAACCGAGCCCTTAGGTATACACTTCTTTCCTTATTCATTAACAAGAGTCCCGTACTGGCAGACTCTGTGCCTTTACGCTGTATGCGAGGGACTATTGGTCAGCTGCTGTCTCGTAGTGGGAGACTTAGTGCCTTTAGGCTGTATACGAGGGACTATTGGTCAGCTGCTGTCTCGTACTGGCAGACTTAGTGCCTTTAGACTTTACTCAAGCGACTATTGGTCAGCTGCCCATTCGTAACAAGTTCACGTGCAACGTGACGCCATACAGGCTCAAAAGAGTGTGCCACTAGCCACCATGGCTACTGGTGGCGCTGACTGACATTCCCACGTTCAATTCACATATAAACCCTATAAAGTGGCTGGGGTGATAGCTGTCGTGGTAGCTCAGTGGTAGAGCATCGAACGCGTCATTCGAAGGTCGACGGTTCGGATCCCGCCCACAGCAAGTTATCGTTTCACCAACTTCTCTTCATATATACATTGCAATTTGCTCTAATATCTTCCCCTATACTTTCCTTGCCATTATTGTCTGTTAGATCTCATTCATATTGTGTAAAACATAGAAAAACGAGCCCTTAGGTATACACTTCTATCCTTATTCATTAACGAGGGTCTCGTACTGGCAGACTTAGTGCCTTTAGGCCTTATACGAGGGACTCTTGGTCAGCTGTTCACTCGTAACAAGTTCGCATGCTACGTGACGCCAAACAGGCTCAAAAGAAGTGTGGCAGCTTGGGCTAGTTGGTATGGCATGACGATAGTTATTGCGCGAGAACAAAACGACGACACAGAGACAAGAAGGTCTTTCGTGTCCTTCTTGTCTCTGTGTCGTCGTTTTGTTCTCGCGCAATAACTATCGTCAGGCTCAAAAGAGTGTGCCACACTCGCCGCCACGGCTACTGGTGGCACTGACTGACACTCCGACGTTTAATTCACATATAAACCCCATAATGTGGCTGGGGTGATAGCTGTCGTTGTAACGCAGTGGTAGAGCATCAAACGCGTCAATCGAAGGTAGCAGGTTCGGATCCTACCGACCGGCAAGTTATCTTTTCACCCACTTGCCTTCACATGCACATTGCAATTTGGCCTAATATCTTCCCCTATACTTTCTTTGGCAATATTGTCTGTGAGATTTCATTCATATTGTGTAAAAACAAGGAAAAATGAGCCTTTAGGTATACACTTCTTGCCTTATTCATCAACGAGGGTCTCGTACTGGCAGACTTATTGCCTTTAGGCTGTATACGAGGGACTATTGGTCAGCTGCCCACTCGTAACAAGTTCACGTGCTACGTGACGCCAAACAGGCTCAAATGAGTGTGCCACACTCGCCACCGTGGCTACTGGTGGCGCTGACTGACACTCCCACGTTTAATTCACATATAAACCCTATAAAGTGGCTGGGGGGATCGCTGTCGTGGTAGCTCAATGGTAGAGCATCGAACGCGTCGTTGGAAGGTCGCAGGTTCGGATCCTGCCCACGGCAAGTTATCTTTTCACCCAAGTTTCTTAATTTTACATTGGAATTTGGTCTAATATCTACCCCTATACTTTTCTTGGCATTATTGTCTGCTATATCTCATTCATATTGTGTACAAACACGGAAAAACGAGCCCTTAGGTATACACTTCTTTCCTTATTCATTAGAGAGGGTCTCGTACTGGCAGACTTAGTGCCGTTAGGGTGCATACGAGGGACTATCGGTCAGCTGCCCACTCGAAACAAGTTCACGTGCTACGTGACGCCAAACAGGCTCAAAAGAGTGTGCCACTAGCCACCATAGCTACTTGTGGCGCTGACTGACACTCCTACGTTTAATTAACATATAAACCCTATAAAGTGGCTGCAGGGATAGCTTTCTTGATAGCTCAGTGGCAAAGCATCGAA
>WOVY01008653.1:0-12046 GCA_013436015.1 Rhipicephalus annulatus | reverse complement strand
CTCATGGAATGAAGAAGGAAAATAAGGTGGACCGCGGCTGTGAAGAGAGCCACGGCGAAGTTAGCTTTTGGGTACCGAACATTGAGGCCAGATTGTGCTAAGACCATTTTATTGCGGGAACATGTGTATTCCACACTAATAAAAAGTTTACGCATGAACTTTCTGCGAATATTATATCGATAAATGAATTGTCGCACAGGTATGCCTAGCAAAGGTGTTATGGGAACGCGCGGAGTAAATATACTTGCCATGTGAGATGATTGCCGGCCATTGTACTTATATATATGAAATAGAAACGCGAAACCTTCACTCAAGTGTAAATTTACACGAAGCACTGGAGGGGTCTATTAGCATCTTGGTCGTACTGTGCGCCAGAATGGCATACAAAGGAATAGTGCGTTAAGGAAGCGCGGGGTTTCGATTATTCGGCGCTGTCTATGTCTGACTGCATTGCTTATGTGCTGCCATACCGCACGGCCTAATCAAGATCAGCGTTTAAATAAGCATCTGGCCTCGACTAAGAAATGGATGTTTTAATGCGCTAAAGGCTAGAACGAAAAGATATCTCAACACACTCAATAAGTGCTGCACTTCATACTGATCAATCGACAATGTCAACTGAAGCAGCGATCCCGAAATGAACTCTTAGCACACTGCTAGTCGTCCCCATCACCTTAGATCATCAAAAGGGTGACTTTTTCACTGTAGTAACGTATCATACAACGAAAAGTGCCTTCTGTATCGACTGATCTGCTAGCCAAACTGACAGTACCCCCGAGCAGCATAAAATCATTGCAGGTCATTTTAGTGCAATCAACGTTTCCTTATGGTTCATGGTTTTCGTAGCTTGTCATCGTCGCAGCCACTATTCGCAAAAAGAAAAAAAAACAACTTCGTAAGCACTGACATTGTACGGAGCGGTGTTTTTTTCAACGGAGCACTACAAAATGCGCCCGTGCCACTGCTAACCTGCGTGGTGCGTCAAACCGGAAGCCGTCGTATCCCACAGTTTTCTGCGATTGCCATACTACCGGTCACCTATTGTGGGATAAGCGCACTGGCGTCGTAACGCATAAGGTGACTACCATTAAAGTGCGCTGGTCCCGACATCGCGCTAGAGGTAATACTGAGGACAAAAACATGCTGAAGACAATGATCTTCGAGTAGCGCCATTGTGTCTATAGATAGCTCGCCGTTTGTATGCCGAAGTAACAGCATACTAGCGTCGTTTTGCGCCGTGCGCTCAGGAGCGAGTGGTCAAAGGTTCGACGCCTGGCGGAGGGAATTGTTTTCTTCTAGCTTTATCTGTTATCTAGAAAGTGCACATTTGACAACGTAATGTCGATGACGATAATACGTCGGTGGAGCCGTGGTGGGCAGACACTTTCGTGATTAAAATTCCTTTATATATTTTGTACAGCGAAATATGTGCAAACTATCAAAGACAGCTCATGTTTATTTTTTGACATTACAGCCATGGTAGTATCCATTTCGTTTAATGCACCTTCGTCACTGCATAATTAACGCTTTTCTTAATTCCCACAGTGCCTGTTTGTGTTCAAACACTTGACTACGCAAGGCTATCTACAAACGTGTTGTTGCAAAGTTCTCCAGGTAGCTTGGCGAAAAATCGCACATATTCACGGGGTGAATGATGATGAGTGGACGAAGCTCCGGAGGGAATCATCGGTAAACCATGAATTTTCTGTGCAATTCACCCAGTCGATCATCACCTAAAGACGTGAGAAACGCAGCGTGTGTATGCTGTGCCACTTGGCACAGCATACACACCTGTGCCACCTGCTCTCATACGACAGTGTCTCGTCGGTGCCACGACGCAGCTTCACTGCACGCTTCTGCTTCGCGCGCTCGCACGTAGGGGTTCCGTCTTGGGAGCGCGAGCCACCGCCGCCTTGCGCGCACGCCACTCCGAAGCCTTGTCTATTAGCCGACCTTCGGAACACCCGCGCGCGCCAAAACGGCTTTTATTTTACTACAACCGCGCCCCCTAGCGTACGGCGTTGCCGACAAACACATGATCACCAACTACTTCATGTGACGTCAATCCTATTTTCTCGCGTGCTCGCCACATCGAAGTTCCGTCTTAATGCGCAAGCCGCCGCCGCCTTGCGCGTATCATGCTACAATCAACGCCATCTAGTATCTTGCATTTTCACCATATATGCATTCTTATATGTACGCGAACCACCCTGTAACGACCACTTCAAGACTTAACGTGAGGTGGCTACATACACTTACGACGGGACGCAAGACCAACGCCTTAAGGAGCTTCGCCCCTAAAAAGAAGCCCTAATCAGCTTCCTATCAGTGGATTTGGCACGATTCATTTAGGTATGATCACAAAGTGTTTACGAAGCCCATTGACGCTATAGCCATGTTTCACATCCTGCGTTCACAGGCTGGTGTTGTGAGTCTTATAGACATTCAAAATTGATGTTTAAACTGTCATTTCAGGTAAATGGGCATTTTCCGACTGCGTCATAGGGCTCGAATTCTCTGGCCGAGACGACCGGGGTCGCCGAATAATGTGCATGGCAAGAAGCCAAGGCATTGCCACGGTGGCTATTGCGGACCCGGATTTCACGTGGGATGTCCCCGAAACATGGACCCTCGAGGACGCCTGCACTGTTCCGATAGCCTATTCGACGGCCTACTACGCGCTGATAATGCGAGGCAGCATGCGACCCGGGGAGACAGTGCTCGTCCACTCTGGCAGTGGAGGTGTCGGGCAGGCGGCAATCGCCATCGCTCTCTCGATGGGGTGCCCTGTCTACACCACCGTCGGTAAGTGGCACCAATGTCTTTTTCATCTTTAACGTGTGCTTATATAATGTTGGTGGATGGTCAAAACCAAATACTCAGAAGCCAGCATCGGCAAAATTGTGGCAAGCATGGCTTGGCGTAAGTGTGCCTCACGTGCTGTTTTTCTGTCTTCTTTTATTTCCTTCTTTCTGTCGAATTGTGTGAAGCTCCCACCTGAAGCTCCATGCAAGCCGGTAGTACGACCAAGTTACTCGTGAAGCAAACAGTCGCAAACGGTCACAATCAGTGTACCTTAGGTCCGGATTGCGGTCGCAGCGTTCTCGGAGCTTCTTCATTCTGAATTTTCTTCTTTCGAGATGGTAGATAGATGCATATTTAGTGCGATGCTGGATAATGAGATTTACTTTTTCTGGCCATGACATTCGAACAACGAAATGGCAATCGACCACATCTGCCTTCCCGCCCCCCCCCCTTAGATCAAAGTTGTGCCCCCCGAAAAAATGGCGCCTACGCCCCTGGTGGCCGGTGATCCACACTGAAGTTTACATCCCACACTGAAGTTTACAGGCAATGGCGATGACCATACGTTTATGCCCCGGTAACAATTATATGTCCCCAGTACAAATATATCATATTTCCTTCTCAGAACTGGCTAATCCCCAGCAAGCCCACAATATATATATATATATATATATATATATATATATATATATATATATATATATATATATATATATATATATATATATATATATATATATATCTGATGAAGGCAGGCTCCCCTGCCGAAGCGTTAGTAAGGCTTGTGTTTTCGCACGTTTATCGACCTCTTTTTCATTGATTGATATGTGGGGTTTAACGTCCCAAAACCACCATATGATTAGAGAGACGCCGTAGTGGAGGGCTCCGGAAATTTCGACCACCTGGGGTTCTTTAGCGTGCACCCAAATCTGAGCACACGGGCCTACACCATTACGCCATTTTCTTAGTCGATATATATATATATATATATATATATATATCGAGTATTTTGCGTCCCACGATTTAGTTGAGGGACGTGCGATGCGACTGTGCGGCTAGCGCATGGAGCGGCCCTAAGACACTCGGCTGCTGACTTGAAGGTCACGAGATCGAATCCCGGCTGCGGTGGCTGTGGCTGCATTTTCGATGGAGGCGAAAATGCTATAGGCCAGTGTGCTCAGATTTGGGTCACGTTAAAGAACACCAGGAGGTCGAAATTTTAGATGCAGAGCATCTAATACTCGAGGCTTGTAGTGCGGCGCCGTCCGCAAGCTTCCTCCTCCTTCTTCCACCATCTGTGCATCCCTTCCTCCTCTACACACCGCGCGCGCTTCACTCCTCCACCATCTGTGCACCCTTCCTCCTCTACACACCGCGTGCGCTTCTCCTCTTCACGAACATTCGCTATCTGTATAATGTAGCGCGCATGCGCCGTCACGCTTCGAGAACATCGGCAGCTGACGCGCGCGCATGCGCCGTCGCGCTTCTAGAACATCGGCAGCCGACGCGCGCGCATGCGCCGTTGCGCTTCTCCCCCTTCTCGAACATTCGACAGCTGACGCGCGCATGCACCGTCACCCACCATCTGTGCCGCGCGCGCTTCTCCCCTTCGAGAACATTCTACAATTCTCCTGATTCTCCAGTGGACGCGCATGCGCCGTCGCGCTTAGAGAACATTCAACAGCTGACAGGGCATGCGCCGTCGCGCTGTATATATACTCAAGGTCGGCGCTCGCTCGCTCAGTTGCCGCTCGTCGGTTGGTTTGGACGGCGCGTCGACGTCCAAGGTCGCGGTGAAATGAATTCCAACGAATCCACAAACACAATGATCGACGTCCCTTCGACCAGCGCCGCCCTTTCGCATACGTGTGTACGTGTTCACTCATTTAACACCCCCTCCTACAACCACGTTAACCAATTTAGCCATCGACACAAATAAGTCGCAATTTAACACCCCATTTCACAACCACGTTAACCAATTTAGCCATCGACCCAAGTAAGTCGCACTTTAAACACCCCGTTAACCAATTATATGCTCCGCATCCTCCTCAGTGTTTCCCCGAGGGAAGCTGCGGGCAATTTTTTGGAGCCCTCCAGTGGGCGTCTTTCCTAATCATATGGTGGTTTGGGATATTAAACCCCATACATGAATAAACCAATGAGGGTTGTCTTCTTTACGGTGCAGAGTGCCCTAGCGATTTCTCTTCTAATAAGCCTTGTAGCGTGAGAGGAATAAGCCTTGCAGTGAGAGAGCCTTGTAGTTTGCCAGCTGCGACGACATGGCTCTACATTGCAAGCCGGGTTTTTATCTCTACGCTGTCGCTTAGCGTCAGCTTCTATTCTACGGAACTCGGCACGTCGTAATCGACTCCACACTTGTTGATGATGATAATGATGATGATAATGATTCCTGGAAGACTGGCGCAACTGATGATGATGATGATGATGATGATGATGATGATGATGATGATGATGATGATGATGATGATGATGACCTCTTACGAATGGCGCCTACCCACAGAGGGGGATGGGCCAAGAACCGGGCGGCAGCATACTTAAATGAAACTAAAATGAAAATGAAGCCAATCTGAAAAAGCAGTTCAAAAATAATACTACCAAAAAAAACAAAACTATTTGCTGAGCAAGCGGTCAAACCATCTCTTGTTTTTTATAGACATAACTACGAATTAAAAACTAAAAATCTGAAAAGGTTGGGGTTCACTAGCACGGTAATCTTTTAGTTGCATTGATGTAATCAAAACACAGTGGAGCATGCATCCATGTGGCAGTAACCAGTTCCGCCAAGTGATAAGATTACTGGTAGATTTACTTGTTTTCCTAGCTTTTGTAATGGGCCTACTAAAAATCTTTTTCTCTGATGAGAATAACGACTGCAGAATAAGAAGAATTGTTCAATTGTTTTAATTTCGTTGCACCAAGTGCATAGCAGTGACGCCTTGCGTCGAGCTTTGTTAAGGTAATAATTTAGTTGAGGAACTGCACAGCTCAATCTGGTATAAGTGACCTCTAACTGGCGAGATACACACCACTGTTTATTCCAAATGCTCGAAATATTTGAATTTATCATTACATTTTTCCCACTGCAGGCAATCGTTTCGGAACCTTAGCGCTGTCACGTGAGCCGTATCTGGCAAAACTGGGATGGTGGGCCCACCCAGGGATACTGCTGCTAAAGAGTCCGCCATTTCGTTCAAATATAATCCGCGGTGGCCCGGAACCCATAGCAAATGCAGTTTTTTACGTTTTTGGTACTAAATGCCGAAACGTATTCATCAGCTCTACATTTACTGCCGCAGAAAGTGCATTACAAACTGATAACGAATCTGTAATGATAACTGCTAATGATTCGCTTGAGGGCAATTTGCGTAGGGCAAGCACAATGGCCAATAATTCTGCAATGAATACCGGGGTATAATCTGGGAGTCGAATCGAAAAGGACCAGTCCAAAGAAGGAGAGAAGATGCCAACGCCAGCCTTTTCTTTTGACACAGATGCATCAGTCGCAATAATATTGCGTATTTCTAGGTGAGCTAGATAATCTTCTAACTGGTCATTTAAATACCTATGTGCCAATTGTTTCACGTTATGAGGAAATATATCATCAAATTGTATGCTAAGCATTGACTTTAGGTTGTGTATTTGACCAATATGTTTAATTTTTACATTCAATTGCTGAAGTAGCGCCTCTGCAAATACTATTTGCGGGGTGTGTAGTCACGACCATGGGTTTCGAAAAATAAAGCCGGTTCTTGAATGAAAGCGTAAAATGAGAGTCTTTGGTGTGAACTGTATATCTTAAAGAATGCCTGCACAGTAAAAATTTTAAACCTAATTAGCAGAGAAGGTAGGCGAGCTTCCAAATACAACACGTTATTTGCAACAAATTTTGGTAGACCCAGACACAAACGCAACGCTTCTCTCTCCAGCAGTATTAGGGGTCTCATTTTATAAGCTGCGCTGCCAGAAAATAATACACATCCGAATTCCATGATGGGCCGCACATAAAGTTTATATATCATTATTAGCACATCTATACTTAAACCCGCTTTACGGTTTGCGAGCTTCCGTAGCCACCCCATGGCCCGTGTTGCCTTGGAGTGCACATCATCAATGTGACTTCTCCAATTTAATGTGTCATCATATAGGATGCCCAAATATTTAAGGGAATTCGCCTGCGGAATGAGCTCATTGCTGTACATTAACGAGATGTTGATAGGCTGCAGAAAAGAGAATGCAAGAAGCCCACTTTTCTTTACGTTCAGGGTCATATGAATGTTTTTAAGCGATCTTTATATGATATTAAGATAATTTTGTAGACTCTGGTATAGGGATTGAAGGTCGGTATTGCCTGCAAAGAAAGCAATTTCGTCCACGTACACATATAACTGAATATTCTTAGTTGATGGAATGGAGCTTAAAAAATGTTAAATAAAGCTGGCGACAGGACAGCCCCCTGTGGTACGCCACTTGTCTGCTTATATCTATTTGACGAGTGCCCATCTTTAAAGCAGTAATATTCTCTCCCTCTTAGAAACTCCGACACCCACGCAGTGATGTAGTTGGAAAAGTGGTGATATTCCATCTGTTTTAATAAAATGTAATGCTCAACCCTATCGTATGCTTTAGCCAACTCTAGAGGAACTAAAGCACAATATTGGCGCCGACGCCGAGCCAGTTGTATTCGGCTCTCTAAATCAACATGCGCACACCATATTGAGCGACTGGATCTAAAACTAATTTGACTGGGGTGTAATATTGCGTTATTCTCAATATATTTCATTACCCGGGCATTCAGAACTCTTTCAATTAGCTTAACCAGATTCGACGTGAGTGATATTGACCTTACATTGTCCAAGGGGGATCCTTTTTTCTGCTTTTAAAGAAGTGGAATCATTTTAGACAGCTTCCATTCCGCAGGTATCCAAGCTTTTGTCAAAGAAAAATTCACCAGATTGAGTACTTCAGATGTACAAATCTCGAATATAACTTTTATCATTGCATTTGTTACCCCGTCTGGTCCAGGTGCTGAAGGAGATAAGTGCCTTAATATCTCTGCCAGCTCATCTAAAGTAACCTCCTCGAAATCCTCGCCTGACATTGGGTTCACACTGTGCAGTGGTATAGTTGACATAAATCTATCTTGGAGCCCTTTCGCAATATTTTCTACTAAATCAAGGAGCTCATGGGGGGAAAGAACAGAAGAGTCAATATTTTCAGCGGGTGGTAACATCTTTTGAGATCTTAAAAATCTGAAGAGCGCTTTTTGTTTTTAGCCCTAGAAAATAATCATGTCGTTTGATATTATAACCATCTTTTGCTATACTTACTGTGCGTTTGAAGTCTGCTGCAGCGAATTTATATTCACACCAATTTTTGGACATTGGTTGACCAGCAGTTGTTTCCTAGAAGCTTTCCATTTTCCATAGCTCCTCGTGCACTCTTCCGTCCACCATGGGCTAAAAGAACCTCTTGTGGCCGAGTCTAATTTAAAAGTTGCGTCTTTTACTGATCTTTTTAACACTGCACACAGACTCATAGACCTAATGTCACCTTGTATTTCCTCGCGGCGATCAACAGTAGCCCTCAAGTCTTTTTCTAATTTTCTATAGTTGAGGAATGAGCGGGCCTTTTAAGCGACACGTATTTTTGAAAAGTTCAGTACAAAACTAATAGGCAAGTGGTCACTGTTAATAGCACAGTGTAAAGTTTGCCACGAACATATATTTAGAGATAAGCTTGAAAATGTCAAGTCAATTACAGATTTAGAGAGACCTCGGACAAAAGTGGCAGATTGCGAATTTAAACAAGATAAATTCTTGTCAATAGCCCATTCCCACAAACGTTTTCTGCTTAAATCTGTTTTAAAACCCCAAGCTACATGATGTGAATTGAAGTCTCCAGTGATTAATATATCCTTTCTGCAGGCAGAGAACATATCGTCTAGACTTCGTGTGTCTTGCACCCCGGCTGGGAAATACGCATTTACATACGAAAAGGGAAAACCGTTGGGTAATATTATGTCTACTACCAAAATTTCACAATCTGGAGTCACACAACGATAAGAGATCGTAGCTTTGTGACTAAACTTAGTTGCTATCAAGACAGCAAGCCCACCACTTCTGCTAGGTCGGTCCAATCAAAATATCCGATAATTTTTCGGTAAAACTTTTGGCTGGTTGAAAGCCAGGTTTCTTGCAGTGATATAATATCCGGGGAAAGTTGTGAAGAAAGGTATGATAAGTCTGTGGCTGCGGAAAATATAGATCTGCAATTCCACTGTAAAAATGGTTAGTGAACCTATTTTGACGACAGAACCGTCGCAGAAACTGCTTGGTCCAAAATGTCCTTTCGCAAGAAGTCTTTCTTAGACATGTTCTCAAAGAATTTTGCTTGGATAGATACTTTTTAGATTTCCAATTATGCGAAGAATTTTTTGATTGGGGAGATCGGGTTCGCTTCAGATTCTAATGAGAGTCCATATCCATATCTGCACATGCTTCTGAATCATCCGTAAGATCACCGTCTTCCGTTGTTTTGGAAGTCCCTGCCTCAGCAGAAACCGCTCACTGACGTGTTGTCGCACTTTCTATTTCCGTACGCTGCGATACCAATGATGTCTGAGGATCCCAATCGTTCGTAGATGCTACACCCAGAATTTGAGATAGTTGATTGGAAACCAATTGTGCTAAGCTTTCAAAAAGGTTGTTTGCGAGGCGTTCCATTGCCTTTTCCGTAGCCTTCTTTATGGCCTCTGCGATAGAAGTTGCGAGAGATGCATCCATGGCGGTAGTATTACGTGCTGCAACACCTGCATATCCTTTGGATCTCTCCTGCATTTCTGCAACGGCTTCTCTGCGAGAGCACCGCTTGCGTTCTATAATATCCAATATGGCAAGCTCCCTTTCTTTTGCTGCACAGTCTGCGGAGTCTGCAGGGTGCGCCCCATTACATAAGCAGCACCTCCCTTTCACCGAGCTTCACTCGCGACTGTCATGATTTTCACCACACAGACGGCATCTAAGAACTGATCGGCACCCTATGACGCTATGTCCATATCGCCAACAATTCAAACACTGCAGGGGTTTGGGGGAAAGTGGCTCTACCTTATAGATCAGTGGCCATGCCTTAATTTCGGAAGGTCGGACTGTTCCTAAAAGGTGACGATCACCGATTCCGTTGGGGATTTTATGTTGTCAATTGTTGCGAGTGCATCTGTATACTGAAATTACACCCGCCACCGAAAACAAATCAAGCACTTCTGCAGGTTGTCAGGCTTGTGTCTACACCGCGGACTAATTTCTTTCGAGCATGCGAGGTGTGCCGGAATAAATGGGCTAACCGGATGCGCCTCGAATTCGGAACATTGCAGGAGCTCACGAATGCATTCCTGTTCTGCGCAACAGCACAGGATGCTTCCGCGACCAAACTGGCGGACCTCAGTTATCTCCTGAAATCGCGAAGTGGCTTTCCGAATCTCCACTTGAATCGCCTTTGGGTTCTTCATCGGAATACTACCCCCAACTGTAGGTACCAGCGCCACAGGGACACTTCTCGCCCCACTGCGGTAACAAGTAGTCTATCGCCAATCCTTGGCGGGAGTGGAAGCTAACCAAGGGGAGTGCCCTTGGCCGGGGGAAAAATGACATCAAGATCGAATGACTCGCTTCAGCTGAGAAAGACCGATAGTGTTACCGGAAAATAATGAGCTCTAAAAGAACAAAAAGGATACTGCTGCCCGATCCTGAGCCCGGGACAGCGCCTTCACAGTCGAGCCTCACAGTAAACCTCACTCACTGAAAGCCTGGTTTTTCTTGTTCTTTTTCTATCATCGGGGATCGGCAGCTTACCACCGTTTCTTCTTCTAGAACACCGCACATGGCGTGGCACACAAAATGGCCGAGTAGAGAGTGAATTCTTCCCATACTTTCTGCATTATGTAATTCCTATGTGCGCTAATCAGTCAAATAATTATACCAAGTTGCAATTGCCAGTATAGAAATATGTATTGCACCCATAATTTATTAATAGATTATTTCAGTCACAGTGGTGTGATCCTAAGCATTAAAAAAAACATCTCTGCGGAACGCCCCGGAGTAGTGGTTCCAAAGAAAGTAGGTTCTGACAATTCGGGGTCCAGTATTAAAAAAATGGGCCTATTTGGAGAGTATGCTCTCTTTATTTGTTTGTTTGTTTGTTTGTTTGTTTGTAGCCTGAAATTCTTGGCACATACTCGCTCTGTAGGATTGGCCAAAAAAATATATAGTATTCTATGGACGGAAACAGCATTATTGTTTGCCCTAAGAATAAAAGAAAAGACGTACAAGAAGGAAGACATTATCAAGAAAAATCCAGAGAGTGAAAAACAAAAAAAGCAAAAACATAATCATTGTTATATAAACAGTCCCCTTGCATCATCTTCTTCTGGAAACAGATGCTGATGATGCCTCAACTAGGCTTATACTCACTTAAAGGGTTTGCTCAAAATCGGTTATATAAATTTTAGGTCTTTCAAATATTAAGTAATTTTGAAAAAAAATAGGAATGAATGTATATAAAACTTTCAGGTTTTGTCATTAGTTCAAACTAGTTCGTTCTTTTTTTTTCATTCCTACCAGACAGTCTAATCTAACTCTTGAACATTAGTTACAGTCATAAAGTTTCCCAGTATACACTAGAGAAAACTCTGGCCCTAGTGTCTATGGGAGCATGGGAATGATGGGTAGTACACATATTTGTCTAATGTTCGTACTTCTGGTCTGCTTTTGGCTCCGTGTGTATTCTTGCGGCTTAGAGCTGTTTTCTCACGAAACAGACATTAGGAAATGGCTCAGCGGCTGCACTTTCTCACCTCATTCTTTTAGATTTACCTTTCCAAAAAGGGCACAAAGTTCAAAATAATTGAATCTTTCTTCAAAGCAAACCAAACACGGCAATAAACGAAGCCGCAAGTACGATTCGCTGCCCGCAAATACGAAGGCTAAGCAAATGTGTGTACTACCCATCATTCCCCTGGTCGCTGAACGATCGCAGCGACAGAGTCCTCTCTATTAATTTTAGGGAACTCTGTGGTTACAGTAACATCGAACCAGTTGCTGCTGCTTCTTCTTTTGTCGTCGGCATATTCGTCGCCAACACTTAACTATAGTCCCCGCATAAAAAACATGGCTGCTAAAGAAGCACGTGCCGTGTTGCGCAGGCTCAGTAATTATCGTGCCGGTTT
>WOVY01008652.1:0-20623 GCA_013436015.1 Rhipicephalus annulatus | reverse complement strand
AAAAAAATTACACACACTTCAAATGTTCTTTATTTGAAGAAATCTGTGATTTTTCTTCTGACGCGTAGAGCACGAACGGCTGATTAAGTACGCCTCAACACCTTCCACCTTACGTAGCACCTCATCGGGCACATCACTGCACCGACCAATGTAGGTGCGGACTTTGTTCATGTGCACTAAAACATCCGAGTGCGATATGGTCTCATTTTCTTCAGTGTTCGGTGATACAGAGTCCTCTTCCTTCGGGTCGTCGTCGTCGTCACTGGAGACGTCGCGAACGCTGTTGACAATCTCCTCGGTTGTCATGTCCGCCGACGTTAGTGCTGCGCTGTCGCTCTCCCACGTACTCGTCGAAGGAAGAGACGTCGGGCAACAGTTCCTCAACCTCAGTCCACAGGTCTCCTGTGTTGCTGTGGTCCTCTTCCAGGTTGTCTTCAACTTGGGCAGGCGCCTTGATTAGGCCTGCTTTTCGCCAACAGTTACGGATTGTTGACGTCTTCACGTTCCACCAAGCTCCCGTCAGCATTCCCGCCGCTTGACGAACGTTGACTGATGTCGGCTGCTTTAAGCGGAGATTTATAATAAAACGCTGCACAAGGCGCTTGCGAAATTCTGCCTTAACACTCTTTATGATGCCTTGATCTAGTGGTTGCAGCAACGACGTGTTGTTCGGTGGCAGAAACTCCAGGCGAACGTGCGTCAGGCATAACTATAACTATAACTATAACTATAAGTAAGTTATAACTATAAGGCATAACTATAAGTAAGTATAACTATAAGTAACTATAAGTAAGGCATAACTATAACTATAACTAAAGTAAGGCATAACTATAAGTAAGTTTAGTTAGGCATAGTTTAGTTAGGCATAACTATAAGTATAGTTTAAATAGATTATTCTATTTAAATGTTAATTCAACAGAGATATGTCTGGCTTCGTAAAACTTTCTACGAATAAAGTTAATTCTCCATCCACTAATATTCCAATGTTTATTACGTTATAAGTAAAATCTACAAACTGGCACAACGTTTCAGGACGGGCTCGGTTTCGTCTTTAGGTATGACTGTTCAGTCATTCACTCATTTCCTGCAATTTTGGTTTTCCGTTAGTGTCAGAGCCGGCGTTCCCAATAAGGAGGGACACATATACCGCTAGAGTTTCTGTACTAGAGCTCACTTTTTCAAGAACATCAACTTGGTCAGGTGGTCCGACTTCATGATCAACCTTGGCAGTGGTCAATATATAACATCGACTAGCTTTTAGGATTCGCGTTAAAAGCTTCAGGCCTTCTCAATTACTGACAGGGGCAGGTTCCGGAAAATTTGCCAAAAACAACTCGCACGTAGAGGGAAGCCGGAAGGCTTAAAACGATGGACGAATCAGTTATACGGGATGTCCGGGAGTCCACCGAGGAGGTGTAGACATACTTGCGGACAGAGAAGATGGACAGCCGACGTGTGCACCTCCTTGAGGGATGAAAGGGCCAGCTCCTCAATTGCAGGCTCCGGAAGAAAACTTCTGAACTCAGCAATGACGTTTCGTCGCCAGGGCCCAGGAGACAGCGAAGACCAGAGCCTTCCTGGAATGAAGAGGTTTCCCACCTGGTGTAGACGCGGAACCTACACCGCTACATCTTTTTTCGAAAAAAGAACGTTTATTTCTTCTCTTCTACAAGGTGATAAAGCAACACTGCCGAAAGCTTTCCAGGCAGCAGTGGGATGATATCTGGAATTCGATCGATCATTAGGTGTAAACACGGGGCAAGTAAAATCTCCTGAAACATTTTTTCGACAAGACCAGAACCAAATCAAATAAGAGATGAGTACTATCCGAGACCCTTCACGAAGCCACGAGGTCATCAATGGAGGAGGAAGCACTGGGTTACCTTGCCAAAAAGTATCTGCTGGTGAAAACGAGTATTGGTCGCACCTATATCAATACTGCGGGAGACCAAGCTCTACTCTTGATAAACAATTTACTTTTGAGAAGATCCGGAAAATTCTGCATTACCTCACTGGTAGATCTAGACTGGGCCCGGGTGGTGCAACAAACAAGGCACACAGAAACTTCGAGAACAAGTCGGTCGAGTTTCATAATCATATAGTGGTTTTGGGACGTTAAACCCTACATATCAATCAATTTCTCGTGGATGAAATTAGCTCAATGTGAAACGTCGGCACTGTCACTGAGCAGTGGAAGATATCACGGGTCATCCTCAGCTTGGAAAATCTATGCCAATCTCTGATACATCCTGTGTAGAGAAGGTGACAGAGCATGCTACTCAAAAGAGAATCACAGGGTTTATCGAAGAAAAACAGCTTTTTTCTCGACACAAGGATAATTTAGCGCCGGTCTCTCAATTTGGGATGCCATGAAGCTCATCATGACTCAGATACTCAAAAGTGACACTGAGGACACAATGGCCATTCTCGGTCTTGACCTGTGGAATGCGTTTGATAACGTTGATCACTTATTCTTTCGCGATGCGATTAGAGACCTAGGCTTGGGCGAGGCCTTTCATGCTTTCATTTGATCTTTCCTCACGGGTCACAGCGCCCTGCTCAAAGTCGGTGATATCAAAACGGACAAAATAAAACTGAGCAATAAAAACACCCCGCAATGGGCGGTGATTTCAACGCTGGTCTTCAACATCGCCATGGTTTGTCTATCGAAGGGTCTGAGCAATATTCAAGGCATCGGACTTACTGTTTAGGCAGACGGCCTACCAATATGTTGTGCAGGAGGCAGCGACGCATGCAGTGAATCTTACCATCAGAAATTCATTGACTAAATAGAACCCTTTCTACACAACCCCAGCCTCAGATGATGACCAGAAAATCGGAGCTGCTTTTGTATAGACCTATCAGGCAGCGACACGCCAAGAAACGAGAAGCCCTTATCACAGATCGACGTTAACCTGCACACAAAGAGTGATGACAAATCTCTAGGGTCGCGTCAATCCGCATCCTCGGTATATATAAGGAGTCGTTGGGCACCAATGACCAAACGCTACACCCGCTCGCGAAAGAGACGGAATATAAGGGAGGCGAATCTGGAGTAGAGCCTTGCTAGCCCTTTGTTCAACCACAGGAGAATGTCATAGAAGATGAAAAAGTATCCGTTACAGTTGCTACTAGGCTTCAAATGGGACCCAAATTTAATGCTTGCTTTAATGCAGGCTTCCCTTTTACTGTTGCAGATTCGCTCCCTGAGTCAGTTGACTAAGTATTCTCCATAGAAATCAGCGTGTACGTGCAGAACTTTGGTGTTGAAGAATTGTGGACAACAGGGAAAGTGAAGTCTGTATCAGAATCTCACAATTCGACAATTCAAACTCCTAATTTCCTGCTCTAGCGTCACATGTACCAAGTGCATCTCTACGCTGATAACACTTGCAACATTCTTGGGCTTAGCACCCTCGTCAGTGCCTAGTCGATTCATGCGGCTTCAGCAATTGCTGGGCTCCATCACAAGAAGCGCTGTAGGGCTACATCCTCAAATAAACACTGGTGCAAGCACCCATGACCATTGGGTGAAAATCGTGTAACCGTTTTGCCCTAAAAAGGGGGCTACTCGTAGCTCAGAACACTTGCTTGAACGTTTTACGAGGCCATGAAAACCTGAGTATAGTTGAATAATTAATAACAGGAAAATATTACAAACTGTGGTCTGCCACTTCAGTTTCTCCGTTCTCAAATGGGTGCTTCAGTCGATCACTAAAGCAATAGTAGTTATTAGGTTAAGCTAAAAAAAGAGCTTACACAAGATAACAAATGATCATTTTCTCATCCACTGGTTGTCAGCTTATGCTTGCCTTGACTGAGCTGCCAGAATTGTAAATGAAATATGAGTTTATGCCATGCCTCTTGATGTATGGCATTAATTGCATCAATTGACGTGGTAACTCCGGTGAGCACACTTCGCGGCACATCTCCATTGCGACGAAGTTGTGGACACCGCGAAGCGAGCATCTGCTCACAGATGACACCAAGAAAAACACATTAAACACAGGTTCCTTATGGGCACGTCTTTAAACGTCGTTAATCTTTGATGCGAGTTATGTCACTTTGTGCGCTTTAGACTACGCTTCGCAAAACGGAAAGAGTAAATATTATTAACACCTAAAAAGCTAGTTTAGCGAAAATTTCAGAGTCGGTGTCGTTGCTTGTGAGCAAAGGATCATCTAGTACATGACCAAAAAATTTAGAAAGCTGAAAGGAATTAAGTAAACAAAATCCTTGGTGCGTCCAAGGATAAAACCCAGTCCGGCTGCGTAGCAAGCAGGTGTTCGACTACAGAGTCCCTGTAATGTTAAACTTCTAATAAAAGTGCTTTGTGAACATCACGTAGTGGAATTAGTGTTCTTAACATATCATATATTGCTTAGCAGAAGCTGAGAACCACTCCAGGTGTAAAATTATGGGAACGGAACAAAGAAGAGACATTTGAAGTGCACCTAATACAAGGATCTCCGTCATACTTAATGACCATCAGCAGCACAACCACTAACAAAGTGAACAGCTGCGCATGTTCGCGTCTTGCCTTAAAGAAGCTTTGCGGGCACTTCATTGGTTCGCAAAAGAAATACTGATGACGTAGTGGGCACTCACCTCTGTACTTGCATTAGGAATTTCATGATAGTTTTAAAAAGCGAATGTAATGCGTACAGTCGTTTGGTCAATTACGACACGGTTGATGCAGGCACGGAGAAAAGAGCAGGCTAGGATAGGAGCGCAGAAGACGACGCACAAGAGGCCCGATTTCACTACAGCGATCTACTCTTCAAGTTGAAGCTCAAAAGACCTCCGATTTTTCCAACGTTTATCCGGCTATTTCAAAAGCAAAAAATCAAATGCTAAACGATTTCGCAGCCAATAGTGGTAGGAGCTGTGGAGCAGAAAAAGAAAGAAGAGTCAGAAATGTTTAGTTGGATATTGTGTCACTGTACTAATTGAAATAAATGATCATGCGCACGGCCAATCACATCGTCCTACCGACACAACTGCAAACATAAATGCAGTATTGATACTTACATCGTACATTGTTTATTCGCTGAAAAAATACACAATTTTTTCATGGGCGGGGGAAGCAAATAATAAACTACTCAAGGTACCTCACATAGCTTGTTTGAGCTATTAGTAACTTTTAGACAGGCAATTATTTTCTTGCCACAGCCATTCATGTGCACAATCACCTGTTTAACGATCTTTAAATCTCCATTGATGTGGCGTTGAAGTGTGTTGCCGCCTTTGCCTAAAATGGAGAAAATCCCGGAGGTCGCTTGAAACCCGAACCATCGTCTGCAATTAAAAAAAACGAAGAGAAGGGAATAGTGAAAATGTAGCCAGGCTTAATGTCTGTTTACACACAGCTCAAGCAGCGAAATTTGCTGGAACAGTACTAACACTTCTAGGGCGTATAAATCCCTGTATGTGAAAAGTGAAAAAAAAAGAAACAGGTTAGTGGAGAGGAGTTATGTCTCCACTAACCAGAAAAATCCCGTGTGTATGGCATCACTAAGGAATTTCTCTACTGATCTTGTCCAGATTGCTTTTAATACATGTTGGTGCAGGGCTTAAAACTGATCCTGCGAAATTATTTTTTTGGACACCTTGGTCAGCGAAATGCATTGGGCCAAAACTGGCGCACTTTCAAGGGCTCACGCACAAACCCTAGGTGTGTGAACGAAGCTACTGACACCGCAAGGTTATTATCTGAAAATTTGTTCATTCCATTCTTTCTGCATAAATTGGGGCAGCCTGTTGTACTCGTGCAAATAATCGCCAAATGAAAAAATTGCCCGCAGCTTCCCTCGCGGGAACACTGAGGAGGATGCGGAGCATATAATTGGTTAACGGGGTGTTAAAGTGCGACTTACTTGGGTCGATGGCTAAATTGGTTAACGTGGTTGTGAAATGGGGTGTTAAATTGCGACTTACTTGGGTCGATGGCTAAATTGGTTAACGTGGTTGTAGGAGGGGGTGTTAAATGAGTGAACACGTACACACGTATGCGAAAGGGCGGCGCCGGTCGAAGGGACGTCGATCATTGTGTTTGTAGATTCGTTGGAATTCATTTCACCGCGACCTTGGACGTCGACGCGCCGTACAAACCAACGGACGAGCAGCAACTGAGCGAGCGAGCGCCGACCTTGAGTATATATACAGCGCGACGACGCATGCGCTGTCAGCTGTCGAATGTTCTCGAAGGAGAAGCGCGCGCGTGGCACAGATGGCGACGGCGCGACGGCACATGCGCTGTCAGCTGTCGAATGTTCTCAAAGGAGAAGCGCGCGCGGCACAGATGGTGGGCGACGGCGCGACGGCGCATGCGCGCGTCAGCTGTCGAATGTTCGAGAAGCGGTGCGGACGGCGCGGACGGCGCACTACAAGGCGCGAGTATAAGATGCTTCCGCATCTAAAACGTTCAATGTCAGGCCTTGGCACCTCATCAAACCTTGCAAGACAATTCGCTAAGAAAACCTTAAAAACGCCTAAAGCCAAGTTTTTTTCGTCACGATGAGCAACAGCTTTAACAAATGGCACTAAGGTTTGGAGATTCAAAGCTGGTTTGTAGCTTATAAAAAACGATATTCTTTTTCGGGGACCTTCGACGAAAAAATTGCCCCGCCGCGGTGGTCTAGTGGCTATGGTACTCAGCTGCTGACCCGCAGGGTGTGGGTTCGGATCCCGGCTGCGGCGGCTGCATTTCCGATAAAGGCGGAAATGTTGTAGGCCCGTGTGCTCAGATTTGTGAGCACGTTAAAGAACCCCAGGTGGTCTAAATTTCCGGAGCCTTCCACTAAAGCGTCTCTCATAATCATATAGTGGTTTTGGGACGTTAAACCCCACATATAAATCAATCAATTCGATGGAAAAATTTTGGTAGCATGGTTGGTAGCATGGTTGGTAGCTTGCGAAAATATTTGTAGAACTTGACCGACAATGTTTATGACGATTTCTGGGTGTCCTTTAAATTAAATGTGCGGCCAATCACCATCGCTGTTGTCAGCCTGGGTTCATTAGGTTACGAAAATTGATAACTCATATTGATTATGCGATGCTCATATTTTATTTTTGTGGTTGTTAGTTTTGCCATCACCAAGCTTGGAGCTGTACAAGGTCCGCAGTTAAAAATCAAGAAGGATAAAAAAAGAAAGGCTTCTTTCTAAATGGTCGCAGTAATATACCATCTGTTTTTCGCACGTATGCTGTTTTTTTTATTCCACATGTGTGAGCATCACGTGAGTATAAAACGAACGAAGAAGGCAGGAAGCAGGGAGCCAATTCACTAGACGAAACTTGTAGAAGTAGAGCTACCACTCTAGTAGTTCTGCTGCAAGTTTAAACAGGATAGGCATAACCTGTCGCTCTTAAATGCGAAGCATTTTTTAGCAATCTTCGGTGACTTTCAGCGTATCTATCTATCTATCTATCTATCTATCTATCTATCTATCTATCTATCTATCTATCTATCTATCTATCTATCTATCTATCGATCGATCTATCTAGCAGCCTACGTATTTCACCTCTAATGGCCGTTTCGATTATGGTATCAATACCAAACTTGGTATGGCACAACATGACTGTATGAAAAACGTACTTGCCTAGACACAACATGAAAATATTGACATGTATGTCACGGATGTCATAATTTTCTATTGCTTGTCCTGCAGCTTTTGTGGTGGATTTGTTCACATGGAATGTTGCAAAACTGGTATGGTATGACATGATTGCATGACGAACACAAGCGACAGGCCCAAACATGAAAATCATAACATGCGTGTCTAGTAACAACATGACTACATAGCACACTCATGTGCTCATGGCCATTTCGCTAGCTTCACGTATGCAAAATCTGGCATTACATGACGCCTACAGATGACGAAGGTGTGTGACTTGTGCAAAACTAATAATCATGAGATGCGTGTCATCTGAAAACATGACTACATGCCATAGTCAAGGCGCCAGTACATTTCCACATGATGTGGTGCGCGTGCTCGCCGGCGTTAATTTCCTCGGGTCACGCCGGCGTTGCCATGCCAGGCCTCGTTGACGAGGCCCGGCATGTACCCCGTTGGCATGTACCTCGTTGACGATTGTCCTACACAAGAATTACTACTGATTGTTAATTGATGTAAACACCACGTCATCACATTTACGCTCACATGATGCCTGTTCACACAATCTTATTTATTATTTACCATTTCAGTTACTACATCATAGACAAAAAAATGGCAGCATATCCACGGAGTGAATGATGGAGAGTGGGGCGAAGCATTCGTCCGTCTATGCGTCCGTCTGTGTGACCGTCCATGCGTCTGTTTGTGCGCCCGTCCCTGCGTTTTTTCGTGCATCCGCCCCTGCGTCCGTTCATGCGTCCATCCATGCATCTGTTTGTGTGTCCGTTCGTTCATCTATTCAACACTCCAAGTCCCACCATCTCGCATCTTTTTATCATATATTCCCCATATAGAAGCACCGCCATCCAGCGGACATTCCAAGGACTAAACGAGAGGTGGCACACGCACACTTTCTTACGGCCTGCGCTTTGGGTCCACTTCCCACCTTGAACCACTTCGAGTTCATGGTATATTCTAGTTCACTGTATTCATGGCACTGTGACCATACGCTCGCTAAACCTTTCGAAAACCAAGGAGGTTACGCCCAGTGAGTATAACGTAGCAACCATTTCCTGTCAGATAGTGCTCAATGTACATGCCAGTGGCTGCTAATGTGAAATGAGAGACAGGAGGATTCAGCTTTTAATTTCTTAAGGCTTGCGCTTCGTATCTGCTTCGCCCTTTTACCAACCTCGAATTCATTCATGGTATATACTAGTTCATTGTATTCATGGCCCTGCGGCTCAACGCTCGCTAAACCTTTCTGAAACTAAGGAGGTTACACCCAGCGAGTATAATGTAGCAACCCTTTCTTGTCCGATAGTGCTCAATGTACATGCCGATGGCTGCTAATGGGGATCGCAGCGTGCGCGTTGACTAAAAGCCGAATGCTCCTGTCTCTCATTCCCCATTTTTATTGTTAAATAACGCACAGAAGAAATATCTCACCGGCACCACCTTGGAGGTCAAATGTTATACCTATTTCGGGTATGTGCCGCTGGTGGTTACGTACTACGAGGGATGCACAAGCCACGCCATAAATATCTTCGCCCCTAAAAACCTCCAGGCTCTTTACTCTGGTCCCGCCATCGTCGGCTGGGCCGATCAGAAAAACTTCTGTCCCACTACACGGGACCCTACCGTATATTGCGTCAAGTAACATCTGTCCCCTACGAGATATGCCCTATCTCTCCATCATCATCTGCTATGTGGTCCAGTAATATTGTACACGTCTCGCGGATCAAGCCCTACAATAATGCGAAAGATAATGACCTTTAAAGAACCGAGATGGTGCCTCCGCTGCCGGGGGTCATGCTATGTGCCAATTCATTATGTTGAAGAAGACAAAGCAGATAAACTGGCGTGAGCTAATCTGTGTGGTTGGTCCTGCTCGCTTAACCAGCTGAAAATACATCGGTGACTACCCCTCCGAGTCGGTCTGCTTCTCGTAACAATATTAGGTTCATTTCTATTGCCTAAATAGTGATCTAGAAACTTTGCAGTGCATATTTTGTGCCAAGAAGGTGCTTATTTTGAAATCAAGTCACGTTTTAGTGGTCCGTATTGCGCTCGCGCACTCATATTACCCGCCTCAAAAGGAAAACGATTAAGTCACTGTTGTCGTGCATAACGCTGCTGGGTTACGTGTGCCGCCGCCGATACTAGTAACAGCACGGCGAAAGTGGCGAGAGCCACAGCAGCAACCATGCCTATTGAAACATTTTTTCCTATGGCCTCTGATATGACAGGCGTACTTGGTTCAAATGAGCACCACTATATGGCATGACTTGTGCCATCTAGTGTGAAAAAACGAAAATTGAACTTTTAACCGCTTGCACCAATCCTCTTAGTAAGGTCCATTGGCTATTTTTATCATAAATCAAACAGAAACGAACAAGCCCTATTTTATTACGCCTCGTGATGCCCGAAGGCTAATTATTATTGGAGACAGTTTGATTACTGGTGATTAAGTGTTGGCGATAAGTCTGGCATCATCGGGATAATTTAGCAAATGTCCTACTCGTGCTTCTTGGTTTTCGTGCGTTTACCTCAATTTATCTGTAAATAGGGCACCACTGTTGATGATATTGTCGTTTTAGACCTTGTCATACATTGTGATTTCAATCTGACATAAACTGTTATTTGTCTTCAGTATCCTTTCAATTGGGGTGAGCGCAAAGGCAGCTCCAATCTACCTTCGCATCTCCAATGTGTAACAATACATTAATTCCACCTACTTTTCTTTGTAAAGGAATGTTTATGCTTTATAATACCTTGGTAATATTTGGCATGTAGCACAACAAAAATAATCAGCTTGCAGTAATGTTTCTACAGAAAGGAGTTACACGCAATGCAGTCGCTATGCACGCTGAATCACTCCTTTGGTTAACATGACTCGACGTGGGTGCTGTCTACGGAGTGTTTTCAACAGGCGTAGCTAGACATCGAAACAAATCCGCACAGGTGCACGAAAACCCAAGGAAGGTTCTTTAGTCGTCTGCGTCAGTGGGCTAGTGCGGTGGTCTGGTTTTGCTGTATTAGCTCACAAACTGCGTTTTCTTTTGCACGTGCACCGCTGAGTCACATTGTTCGCAGTGGATGAACTGGCGTTCCGCGAAGCGCACCCATGTAGAGCCATGTTCGTCCTAAGTGCAGATAATTCTCTCCAGTACACATATCCTACAAAACGTCAATATCAAAAGCAGTAAGCACTACATGTGTTTTCTAGCATTGTGTTGCATTTTATTGCGATAGCAATTATTTGGGCACTCTTGGCTGGATTTCGCCACCGACGTCAACGTCGGCTTAGGCGTCACCATCACTTATCGTATATGTATACGTATCTATATCAACGCCTCCTTTATTTCAATGCGGGTACAACCGCGCGCTTCTCAACGGAAGCCATCAGTTCGCCTTAATTCAGGAAGTGGTTGTGATGCGGTGCTATATAAGGGGTCGTGCTGCTTGCGTCACACGCCCATCCAAGTGCTTTCGAAACACCAAAGGGGCGATAGACGTGTTTCGCACACCAATATTATACGTCTGTCAGATTCGCTCTTTCATGCTGTTTTCTTCTTGCTCGAGACAATGGCGCCACCGCACCAAAGAGAAGTGCATGCAGGAACGTTGCAGTGACGCTTCCCCATTGGTTGCCCGCATAGCGGCACCTACTGCGTCACGCCATCTCAAAAGATCGCATATTTCACATAGCCAGCGTGACTGCCAATATTGTGACCACGAAGAATGGAAGGTGGCGCCCCACGGATCGGTACTCAATTGAGTAAAAAATTAGTTCATACTATTTTCGTTATGAGGCACTGCATGAGCCCTCGTGAGACGAGCGAGGCCAGTGGCCCGTGCCAATGGGATCCCGAAGTAAGGATCCTACTCACGGACATTCGTTCCTTAGTCGCAAATGAATGTCTTATTCTCTCTCCCATGACTACAAAGCACACCCGAAGACTAGGCGATGGGAGAGAGTAGCAAAGGGCTAGATTAGAGGATGGTGAACAGCTGGATTGTGCGCATCTGGCTGCTGGCATTGATAAAATAGAAGAGGGGTTGTCTATATATATATATATATATATATATATATATATATATATATATTTATATGTATATATATATATATATATATATGTATATATATATATATGGGATATAGCACAACGGGAGCGTTGTCAACAAGGATAAATATATTGATTTCCCAACGGTTTCGGAAGGCGTCCTCCCTTCAACAGGGGATATATATATATATATATATATATATATATATATATATATATATATATGTGTGTGTGTGTGTGTGTGTGTGTGTGTGTGTGTGAAAACGCAAAAAAGAAAAATCTTGAAAAAGATTCCAGTGCGCGGAATCGTGTGCGGAACCTATGAAACGTCAGTGCGAGGCGTTGACCACTGAGCCATGGAGGAGCACCCGTACTTCAACGTTCAAATGGCAATTTGTTTATATCTAACACTTGCCGTTAGTGATGGATATCTTGGGGGTGGGGGAGGGGAGCCATCGTGTTTCAACAATACTAGCAAGATGGCGCAATGAGTGCGCGTTCCCCCATTTTCACGACGCGGCGGCGCGCACTCTCATCTCCCGCGATTATTTCGCGCCGCGACGAGGAGGGGGTGTACGTTATCTCGCGCGCCCTTATCTCACGTTTAAGAGAATCGTACGCTGTCCTTTGGCTTTTACCGGAATGATTCTGTTGTAGTTACCGGGCGAACAAAGGTCAGTGCGATCGTTGCACAGTTTCCGCTTGCGAAAATAGCACGCTTGTCAGACACAGCTGAGTAGCGACTGAGACTCTTGTTCGCGTTCATCTGCACCTGTGGGCACGTTTTGTGCATTATTTGCGCGTGAGAAACGCATGGCACGTTTCAATATGCTTGCATTCTGCACGTAATCTTTCAACTTGATTCTATTGCGTTCATTGCTTCACATTTGCAGCAAACTTGTGACAATTTGTTGGCAGTCTAACAATGTGTGTCTTGTAGTATAATTCACTGGTTATATTATTTTGCTCTCAAAAAACTAGGTAGGTACATTAGGCTCAGACAACCCAAGCACACATCGCTCACGCGCGGTAAAGAACCACCTTGCGTTGACGCGCTGGCTTCGCGCCAAAGCTCTATTAACCCCACTTACCTGATTCTTTCCCCTTTGAATGAAAGCTTCCAAAAAAGAATATTTATCTTTCTTACTTCTATGTTATATGTAGGAGAAAATACCACTTTGCAAAACACTACCGTTCACGCTTTAGCGAAATAAGAACCATGCCAATAAGAGTTAATTGCTGTTTTCTGATCTGCTTGGGAACACGTCCTATTAGCTTCCGGTTCCTTAAAGCATAATACAGTGAAAAACATTTTGTGTAATACTCATCATTACCTTCCTGTATTAAAAACCTACATGCTCTCATGACTGTCAAAATTTGGTCGGAAATTCGGTCATGTACACAATTCCTCTTGATTGATTCAAATAGTTTAAATGTTTCCATTTGAAGAATAATATTCAGTTTTTTAACAGCGTATATTTAAGGCAAGAAAATACTTTGTTTGTTTATTGTAATGTTCACACGAGTTTCCCCTGTTATTGGCTCTAAAATGAAGTACCTTGTGACATGGCCGCAGTGAATCAGTGCGAAGAATGGTGTAAGTTCAGAGTTTCATACACAAGTGGCGATGCAACAGGACTAAGCTTTGTGTTTGGCGCAGCATAGCATTATGCTCTTTTGCAGCAATATAAGCCGAAATAACAACAACATTGTGCCATCAAATTCTAAAAAAAACAACCAATGAACTGTGTTGTAAAGATGTATAACAAGCCTTATTTTCAACTCAGCTATTGCGTGTCAGCCCAGGTGAGGTATTTAGAAAGTAGAACAGAACTTACTACAATGGCAGACGCAGCTTTTATTATTTGGGAATGATGTGCAACTTGGATGTTTCTGATCAAAGCAAACGTAAAGACCAATAGTGGGACATGCATTTCCATCCACTGAAAATGAAAAACAAACACAGAATCTTAGCACAATACAATAATATACTGTCAATTTCCATGACGTGAAAATAGTCTAATAGAAAAAAGACACATGAAGCAGCTCTAAGCATTGGTAAATCAAATACATGTCTATTACAAAACCTAATGCCCCTAGGCACCAGCGTACAGTGTCATCTGTGAATATGAGCTCAATGTCGCCCCTACACGTATTTTGGGGGTACCGGAGTGGCTTTTTAGGGACGAAGTTCCTTAAAGCGGCACCCGTTTGTTCCTCGTAGTAGTCGTAGTAGTGTGTAACCAGTCTTACGTTTTGACCTCCAAGGTGGTGCCAATGGGTGATTTCTCCTGTGCGTTGTTGAACAATGAAAAGCTCGCAGCGTGCACGTTAACTAAAAGCCAAATTCTCCTTTCTCTCATTCCCCATGAGCAGCCATGGGCATGTACATTGAGCACTATCTGACAAGAAAGGGTTGCTACATTATACTCGCTGACCGTAACTTCCTTGGTTTTATAAAGGTTTAGCGAGCGTTGGGCCACAGTGCCATGAATACAGTAAACTAGCATATACCATGAACTCGAGGGGCTAAAGGCGGGAAGTAGACACGTTGCGCAAGCCGTAAGAAAGTGTGCATGTGTAACCTCGCGTTTAGTCCTTTAAATTGTCTGCTGGATAGCGGCGATTCTATATCCGGAATATATAATGAAAACATGCGAGATGGTGATACTTGGAGTGTTGACTAGATAGACGAATGGACACACAGACGGACGCACGGGCGGCTGCACCGACGAATGGACGCATGGGCATGGACGAACGCTTGTACGGACGCACAGATGGGTGTGTGGACGCCCGAACAGATGCACGCACGGACGGGCTAATGGACGCACGGGCGGTCACACAGATGGACACATGGACGGACAGAAGCAAAAACAAAGGAACTTACGGATGCTTCGCCCCACTCTCCATCATTCACTCCGTAGATATGCTGCCATTTTTTTTATTAGCAGGCGTTAGGTACACATGTGCAAAGCAGCTATACAGCGTTTAAGGTGGGCCTACTATCTGTCATATAAAAATACACCCGCGAAGATAACAACATAAAAGGCGTAAGTACGATAAAAATGTACATTAAGAGAACTGCGCCACGAGTACTACAACTTGTCACCTTCTAAATCTTACCCTATCACTGTACTAACACGAGCCCCATGCACACACGACTACTGTTGTGGAGAAAGGGTACTCCAGAAACGCACAAACCGTTCCGCTTCAGCCCCGCCGCGGTAGTCTAGTGGTTAAGATACTAGCATATGACCTGCCGGTCGCGCGATCAAATTCCGGCTGGGGCGGCTGCATTTTAAATGTAAGCAGAAATGTTGTAGGCTCGTGTGCTCAGACTTGAGTGCACGTTAAAGAACCACAGGTGGTCGACATTTCCGGAGCACTTCACTAAGTCGTATCCTATAATAATGGTTTTGGGACATTAAACACCATATACGGATCAATTCTTACAAGCAAAACTTGCGTGTTTATTAGACCCGAACAATTGGGTGCTAGCAGGGACTGATGTGCTGTTAATTTTAGGAGCGCTATGCTTGTTTAAGGATAGACATCCTAAACTAAAGAAATATCATGGGGACAAAGAAGAACTACGGTACGGTTTCTGGCCTGTTGCCGCCTATTTTTCATAGCCATTCTTTGCTTGCGCATCTGCATTGATTTGTTGCAATAACAAGTACGTAGAGCCTCTCCATCATGTTCTGTGCATATATATATATATATATATATATATATATATATATATATATATATATATATATATATATATATATATGCATGTTTTCTGTTTTATTTTACTACCTAATCAATTGTGCCATGCACGACATCTCTCCATCATGTTCCGTGCATATATATATATATATATATATATATATATGCATGTTTTCTGTTTTATTTTACTACCTAATCAATTGTGCCATGCACGACATGCCCAACAGCAACCCTGTGCACAGCCGGGAGGCCCCCACTACACGCGTAATTTAGAAGCGGGCAAGGAATTCGCATTGCACCCGCTTGCACAGCCTACCGCAATACGGGGACCCCTATTTTTACGACGAAATGTTGACAGGGCGCGGAGTAGTTAAAGGCTTAGAACTTCCTAAAGTGCCCGCTTACCAGCATCTGCCACAATACGCGACCCCCGTCCTTCTACGACGAATTGTTTACGGGACCCCGAGTAGTTAAAGGCTTAGGACTTCCTGAAAAGCTCTTTTTTGCCCCACACCGAACCGCCAGTGCCAGGAGGGGCCGTCTGATCGGGAGGAATGCGTTAGTGAACGGAAATATACACAGACCGCTGACATCAGAAAGAAGAAGGGGAGAGGGGGAAGAGAGATGAGGGGGGGAAGTGGAAGGAAGAGTGGAAGGGGGCATCCGAGGGGCGTCCACTATATATTATTTTTCTCTTTGTTCTTTTTTTCTTTCCTTTTCCTTTTTTTCTTTTTTTCTGGCTTTTTTTTCCTCTTTCCTTGCCCTCTGATTTGATATTGTATAAAGCTGAGCACCAACAAACTGTATCTTTAATCCTGATGAAGAACAGACTCTAGGCCGAAACGTCGAAATAAACCACGTTGTGACCTCTCACGGAGGATCTACTGGACTATATATATATATATATATATATATATATATATATATATATATATATATATATAGATGAAATAGATGATTAGAGTTTCTTCCGGCTACCGTAATAAAAGTTATAAACTTCGAGAATAGTGCAGTATAGGAAACAAAACAATAAAATATTTATTTAATCCTAACAGTTTCGGCTGGTGGACCAGCCTTCTTCGAAGGATGTAAGTGAAATGATACAAGTTCCCGTAGCAGAGGGTCACCCTCACAGTTTAAATAACCTCCCAAAAAAAAAACGACAAGCGGGCGAACGAGGTAGCAACGTTGCTACCTCGTTCGCCCGTTTGTCTCGTGTGTTTTTTTTTTTGGAGGGTCTTCAAACTGTGAGGGTGACCCTCTGCTACGGGAACTTGTATCATTTCACTTACATATCCGAAGAAGGCTGGTCCACCAGCCGAAACTGTTAGGATTAAATAAATATTTTATTGTTTTGTTTCCTATACTGCACTATTCTCGAAGTTTATAACTAATATATAATATATATATATATATATATATATATATATATATATATATATATATAAAACAAAAGGAATGCTGGGTCCGCGTAAGATGATCCGTATAGGGAAGAAGACGCACGTACGAAGTGATTTTATTGACGTTTCGGCCGCGGGTCCGGCCTTCATCAGGCCGGACCGCGGCCGAAACATCAATAAAATCACTTCGTACGTGCGTCCTCTTCCCTATACGGATATATATATATATATACATATATATATATATACATACATACATATATATATATATATTGTAATGACGAAAACCGAAACTGGAACTCTCTCTGGCACAGACTCGCATGCTAGAGGGAAGACGAAGAGGAGAAAGCAGAATAAGAACAGCCGGCCTGCAGCAAAGGCGTTGTGTCTTATTTCTCCTCGTTACAATGGCGCAGTCGACAGGATGAAGACGTCTTACGTCCCGGCTTCGTCACCCAGGATACCCGCCGACGTGTAGCCGCGGTAAGCGTCGCTTGAGGACGGCGTCAAGGCCTCCTCGGCGGCTCCAGCACCCGTTCCCGGTACCAGTTCACGATAAGGAACGCCGTCACGCTTCTTCGCTGATGGAACCCGCAAGGCGTCCGTCGCGGCCAGCATCGATCCCAGCACCGACGGATGGCGTCCAGGCCTCCGTTGTGGTTTCGGGGAACTTGCCCAGGGGCGCGACACGTCACGGCAACCATGCGCACGGGCCTCTCTCACCTAGGGATGGCGTACATGCCTCCTCCATACCTGGCAACCTGTCGGCGCTTCAAGCACCCACCGTGTACGGCGTCGAGGCCTACCCGGCGGCGCAACACCGCTTCATCTACGCCACAGTACCAGGTCACAACTCATCACACGGGTTCCGCTTGTCTGGGAACGTCGTTGACGCTTCCAGCGCCCTGGAACCCATGTCCACGAATCCGACCACAGCTGGATTTCCAAGGGACGCCGTCCACGCGTCCTTGGTCAGGAATTGTACCACCTCGAGTACCGCAGTCACTGTATCCTCCGCAGAGGCGGGCCTTGGCTCTTCGTGCGGATCACACGACAGCGCAGCGGAGCTGCAGCATACCATCGCGCAACTCCGCGTCACGACCAACGCCCTCATAGCGTCGAGCTCCAAGCTATGTCCTGCCATCTTGCCAACATTGTGCGCACTCAATGCCATGTTGGCTGCGGCCGCCGCGCAAAACTTCGAGGTAAGCTCGCCCGAGAACCGTCGCAATCTCCGGCGTTCTCTCGCGGAGGTATCGGAGCAAGTGAACTGCTTGGCGGGGCACATTTCGGAGCTCTGCCCGCCGTCCCGCCATCGCCGATTTCCTTCGCGCTACCGGAATTTCGCGGCTTTCCAGGACGACGCCGAGGAATGGGTGGCAACCGTCAACGCTCTCGGAACGACTGAAGAGCAGAAGTGGGACATGGCCATAGATCGCCTGCGGGATGCTGCCGCAGCATGGCACAGGTACGAAGGCGTCGGGCAGCAGTCCTGGGCAGAATGGAGTGCAGCCCTGATTGCCGCTTTCGGACGGATTTCCTGTGACTCCAGCAAGTCCAGCTCGATCTCCCCCGAGGCCGAGGATGGAGCCCAGGCAGCGCCCCGCCTCGAGGCTGCAATCGTTCGTTGCAGCTCGTCAACGGAATGCTGCCAGGAGTTCCTGCTGCTAACCCTGACCGAAGTGGCTGGAATCCTACACTACAGGTCCCGGACTCTGCATCGGTATTCGACCTGAAAATACCGCCACAGACCTTCGTCCGGAGATACGGCCCTCGCGCTCGTCGTCTGAGGACATCGAGGCACTCAATCCTATTGTATTAGACACAACTGAACCCTACCAGACCACGATCATGCTCAAGGGCCAGCAGACACTCGGCTACCAAGGAACGTTTCCTTCGAGAAAGCCCAGATACCTAGCTACGCTGAGGCCACTGCCATCGAGAACTTGCCGAGGACCAGCCCTCCGGCTGTTTCCTCCCAGCATACGCTGTTTGCACATGACAGTTCGCCAGAAGCCACCGCTCGACTACGTCTGGGAGTTCTGCTGTGGTATTTATGCCCAACCATGAGCTGCGTCCCATCTCATTTCAAGAAATGGCCCAAACGTCATCATGGCTGCCTCGCAGAGCATCCCGCTGCAGTTCAGTCCACCAGCGACGGTGGGACAAGCACCAGCGTTTCCAGGTTACTCTGCGACCTTGCCGGAACAGTCAGGGGCCGTCCCACCTGAACTGCAATTCTACGAGTTGTCAGGAACGTTGTACCATGGTCGAGACCGACCACGACGATGTAGCCAACCTCGCCCACCTGAAGCACTGTCAACTGCTGCAGCTAGCCTTACCTACCAGAACATTGTCGTTTGGCCCAACGACAATGCTAGCAGTCATGGCCGAGTGTAATGACGAAAACCGAAACTGGAACTCTCTCTGGCACAGACTCGCATGCTAGAGGGAAGACGAAGAGGAGAAAGCAGAATAAGAACAGCCGGCCTGCAGCAAAGGCGTTGGTCTATTTCTCCTCCGTTACAATATATATATATATATATATATATATATATATATATATCCAGCGAGTGTCGTCTGTGAATCCAGTGATGAATAGAAATTGGCTTGAGCGACAAACGTGCGAAAACTTTTATTGCTCCTACGTTCGGCCGGGGTCCGGCCTTCATATATATATAATATATTATATCTATATATATATATATAGATATATATATATATATATGATATATAATATCATATATACTATATATATATGAGAAATAAAAAAATTTGCCCGAATCTTCACGTTACTCTGTGAATGTCCAGCGAAAGACGATAGTATTGCGTCTTGCGTGAGTGAACAAAACGTTTATTTGATGTTCTGCGCAAGAAAGTCGCTGAATGGTATTCTGAAGGCGCTGCTTTAGAAGCCTCAAGCGTGTAGGGGAGGCAAAGAAGCGCATCTAGGCACGTTAGGCACGAGCGTCATCTGGCATTATCTTCGAAAACGAAGGCGTGCACGACGCGAAGAATGATGCGCGGCGTCACGGAGGTGATAAGGAGTAGAATGCATAGCGACGGGCAGGTGCAACCAACATGCCGTCGTATCAAAGCGTGGAAACACCACACCTTCTTGAGCGTCGCGTTGCAAGTGTCAGCGCAGCGCGTTAAACGCTACAGTCCTTAGAGTTACTTGTGTGTGCCTCTTCTAGTATAAAGGCAGACATGCAAAACATTGACATGTTGTTATGGCGCCTCAGATATGCGCAAATTGCTTTTTATTTGAAAATGGCACAACGATGAACGCGAAACCTTGAGCGATATTGGTGGGCGCTGCAGATGGGGTTGGCCGTTTATTGCCGTTTGAGGAATCGTTAGGGCGAACAAATATGCAGCCAGACAGACAGGCAGACAGACAGACAGACCAAAATTTTTCCGCTGAAGGTCCCAAGAAAGACTATTGTCTTAAAAAGTAACGCGTGTAAAGAACTCAAAGTGTCACAAACAAGGGCAGCGCAATGAATGCGATAGCAAGAAACTCGAATCGTGTTATCCCATTATCCGTTTCAGAGAGGCCTCACTGACAAAAGTTTTGTTTTAAGTGAGAATGATAGTGCACTCGGAGCTACCTCTCCCCTCTTCATCTGGCGGTGATACTTTTGAGATTAACTTACCTCAATTACCCACCAGAGTAGTATGCTGGTGAAATCAGAATCGATGAGTCAAACGCCGTGTGCAACGACGTCTTCTCGCCACTTCGTTATATTATAGTAAGGAATAAATGAACTTCTACATGAATTGTTTGTGGAAAAATGTTTACAGGGGTCTTTCATATTCATCC
>WOVY01008651.1:10000-14002 GCA_013436015.1 Rhipicephalus annulatus | reverse complement strand
CTTAGAAATTTAGATGACGTCCAAGAACTTCTGAGTAAGTTTAACGCCAAAGTGCTATGTGTGCAAGAAACGCACTTAACTTCTAAGCACAAGGACTTCCTACGACAATATATTATTTTCCAAAAAGAACCGGGAGGATGCTGTCGTACCGTCTGGCGGTGTAGCCATTATAGCTGATCGTAGTATAGCATGCCAGCATTTGAAGCTCCAAACAGCCCTTGAGGCAGTGGCCATTCGAGCTGTACTTTTTACAAACTCATTACCATATGTTCTGTGTACATACCACCGCATCAACAGCTACACAGACGTGATCTAGAATCATAAATAGATGAACTCCCAGAGCCGTTTCTGGTTCTAGGTGATTTTAATGCACACAATGTCCTGTGGGGCGATGCTCACTGTGATGCGCGAGGACGTCTCATTGAGTAGCTCCTTTCTCTTCTAGTTTATGTCTTTTAAATATAAAGGAGCCTACGTAATTTAGCCTTGCAAACAACATGTACTCCTCCATAGATCTTAGCATTTCATCACCGTCCCTTTTACCTGTTTTTAAGTGGAGTGTTCTTAAAAACCCTTATGGGAGTGACCACTTCCCAATCATCCTGATTGCGCCGAACAAAGATCAACTACCCCCGCAGGTTCCTCGATGGAAGATTGACTCAGCTGATTGGGAAGGGTATAGAAACTCTTACACACATGACATGGACTGAGCTGTCTGCCCTGACCATAGATGACGCTGTCACGTATTTTACAGCTTTCATACTTGATGTCGCATCTAAATGTATTGCCAAAACGAGTGGCATGTCTTCTAAACGGCGAGTCCCATGGTGGAACGACGCATGCAGGAAAGCACGAACCACTCAGAACAAAGCATGGGCGTTGCTTCGCGATTCCCCTACAGCAGAAAACCTGGAAAACTTCAAGCGGGGTCAAATCGCAGGCAAGGAGAACGCGTCGACAAGCTAGACGAGAGAGCTGGACAAAGTTTATATCGAGTATCAACTCATACACAGATGAGGGAAAAGTGTGGAATACGGTAAAGAAAATTCAGGGCCAACAAACGTATTTCCTTCCACTAGTAAATAGCCTCGGAGAAAGCTTGGAGGATCAAGCCAACTTTCTTGGCACACATTTCGAACATATAACGAGCTCCTCACACTAGTCCGAATCCTTCCAGAGTTACAAGGCACGAATAGAAAAACAAAAGTTAGAAAGAAAATCCGCAAGAAATGAGGCATATAATGCACCATTCTGCTTAGCAGAACTGCGAACAGCACTCAGCTGCTGTAATACATCAAACCCAGGTTCTGACAACGTAATGTACGCGATGCGGAAGGAACTACCCTCCGAAACTAAAGAAACCCTCCTCTCTCTTTATAATCGCATATGTTTTCAGGTGTGATGCCCTCCTCCTGGAAAGAGGCTGTTATAATTCCAATTTTGAAGCAGGGAAAGGATCCCTCTACTGTATCAAGTTACAGACCTATAGCGTTAACAAGCTGCCTCTGCAAACTATTTGAAAAAAATGATAATTGCCGCTTAGTCCACTACTTAGAAACAAACAAATTGCTCGACCCATACCAGTGCGGGTTTAGAGAGGGCCGATCTACCACCGACCATCTTATACGTATCGAGGCACACATACGTGAGGCTTTTGTTCATAATCAGCTTTTCTTATCTGTGTTCCTCGACATGGAGAAGGCCTACGATACTACTTGGAGGTTTGGAATATTGAGAGACCTCTCACACATAGGTATACACGGTAATATGTTCAGTCTCATTGAAAGCTATCTGTCTGATCGTACCTTCCGCGTTAGAGTGAGCAATCTTCTGTCCCGAACATTTGTACAGGAAACCGGAGTGCCACAGGGTGGGGTGCTCAGCTGTACGCTCTTTATTATAAAAATGTATTCTCTCCGTCTGTACATTCCACGTAATATTTTTTATTCAACATATGTCGACGATGTGCAGATAGGTTTTCAATCGTGTTCTCTCGGGATCTGTCAGCGACAGGTTCAGCTCGCTCTTAACAAGGTATCGAAATGGGCTGATGAAAACGGGTTCAAACTGAACCCACAGAAAAGCACCTGTGTTTTTTTTCAGGAAAAAGAGGCTTGCACCCTGATCCTGAACTGGTCGTTAAGGGTGAGCGTCTACCCGTAAACACAGAACATAAGTTCCTAGGTAAAATTTTAGATGCGAAGTTAACCTTTGTACCGCACATAAAACATCTTAAAAATAAATGCTTCAAAACAATGAATATCCTGAAGGTGCTGTCACGAACAACGTGGGGCAGCGACAGAAAGTGCCTCATGAATCTGTATAGAAGCCTTATAGGCTCACGTCTTGAGTATGGGGCAATAGTCTATCACTCTGCCACGCCAAGCGCTCTGAAAATGTTGGACCCTGTTCATCATCGAGGCATCTGCCTGTCCACAGGCGCCTTTAGAACAAGCCCAGTTGAAAGCCTTTATGTAGAATCGGACGAGTGGTCACTCCATCTGCAGAGAACATATTCTTCCTTCATATATTTCCTTAAAGTGAATGCGAACAGTGAGCAACCTGCATATCCCACCATCAACGACCTGTCCAGCTCTCAACTTTTTACAATCGACCCGCAATGGCACGCCCTTTCTCGCTGCGTGTTAGAGACCTAGCTGAAGAAACAGATGTCCCACTGCTTGAATACCACCTCAGCCCCCCTGCTCTGCGGCTCCCGCCATGGCAGTGGCAGGTTATAGACTGTGACACATCTTACGTAGCTGTCACAAAGCATGCCTCCCCCATACATATTCAGATGTATATCTTTAGAGCTGCAACATAAATATGACTGTCCAGAATATTATACTGATGCATCCAAGTCCCATACTGGCGTGACCTATGCGGTGGTTGGCCCATCCTTCTCGGATGCCGGCGTTCTGTCCACCAGCACAAGCATTTTACAGCCGAGGCTTACGCGTTATTCGTAGCCGTTAACCACATCAAAGAATTGAATACGCCAATGGTAGATATATACACAGACTCCCTGAGTGTCGTAAAAGCGTTGAAAAATTTAAAAAAAACACAGAAACCCTATAATTATATCCCTCTATTCAATACTCTGCGCGGCCTATACTTCCAAGCAACATATCGTCGTGTGCTGGGTGCCAGGACAATCGCGAGATCGAAGGAAATGTGTTGGCCGACCAGCTCGCCAGGTCAATTAACGGAAGCTCTGCCAACTCTTCAGTTGCTGTCCCTATAATGGACCTAAAACCAAACATAAGGAAATAGCTCAGGGCTTACTGGCAGAAGTTATGGGATCAACAAACTCATAAAAGTTACACTTGATTAAACCATAACCTTGGTAACTGGCCACCCACGTCAAAAACACGCCGTACAGTGGTCAGTCTTTGTCCGCTTAGAATAGGACACACACACAGCACGCACACACACCTTTTGTCGGGTGGTGACCCACCCAGCTGTCACAGATGTGGCCGTCCACTTACCGTACTCCACATACTCCTTGAATGCTCTGAGCTAGAGGCTTACAGGAAAAAAACATTTTCCACTAGCGTACAAGAAACACATACCCCCTTCACCCAGCTATGTTTATTGGTCACGAACCTCTTTTTAAATATAATGCATTGAATGCATTCTTAAAGGAAGTAAATACTTTCCATGTTATCTACTCAAGTGATCGGTAGCACGGCCTCTGAAAGGAGGCTGCTGCTGCGGATGCTACATCCAAAGAGAGCACCTGTCTCCCAGCCCTTGGGACCAAGGGCGCCGGCGAGGTATCGGTGCTAATATAACACTCCTATTCTATGGTGTCATCATAACTTAAGACTCATTTTCACCACGCATGCTTCACTTCACTTTCACGATTTTAATAAAGATATGTCTTACGCACCTTTAGAGCGCAGAATCTTAGGCCCTTTTAAAGCCATTTAACACAACCATTGCTCTCATCCGATATCATTTCCTGGCGCTCTTTGGCCATCAATGGCCCTTGCGCCATTA
>WOVY01008651.1:0-5000 GCA_013436015.1 Rhipicephalus annulatus | reverse complement strand
GACAGACAGACGGATGGGCAGACGGACAGACAGACGGGCAGACAGACGGACAGACGGACGGACAGACGGACGGACAGACAGACGTACACAGACATACACAGACAGACAGACAGACAGACAGACAGACAGAAACAGACAGACAGACTGACAGACAGACACAGAGAGACAGATAGACACAGAGAGACAGACAGACACAGAGAGACAGATAGACACAGAGAGACAGACAGACGGACGGACGGACGGACGGACGGACAGACGGACGGACAGACGGATGGACAGACGGACGGACAGACGGACGGACAGACAGACATACAGAGACAGCAGAGACAGACAGACAGACATACACAGACTGACAGACAGACAGACAGACAGACAGACAGGCAGACAGACAGACAGACGGACGGACATGCGGATAGACAGACAGACATACAAAGACAGACAGACAGACGGACGGACAGACGGACGAACAGACGGAGGGACAGACAGACAGACAGACAGACGGAAATTCCGCCTAGCATCTAGCAGACGGAATGTCTGCTAGGTGCTAGGCGTGTAGCAGACATGTAGCCTCCTAACAACGCTGCTGCAGAATAAACGCAATTCAATTCATTATTTGCCCGCCTTCAGCGGCTGTGGTGCTCATCTGCTGACCAAAAAGTCACGGGTTTAATCGCAGCCGCGGTGGTCGCATTTCCATGGAGGTGAAAAGATAGAGGACTGTATACTGCGCGATGACAGTGTACGTTAAAGAACACCAGGTGATCGAAATATCATAAGTCTTACACTATCTCTCATTATCACATTGCGGTTTTGGGACGTGAAATCCAAGTAATATTTCTATAATCGCTTAATCAATCATTTATTAAATATGCCTGGGAACAATCATGAGGGCTTAGCGCAAATAAAGCAATACAAATAAGCAACAAATTGCAGACACTCTTCAGAAAAATCAAATAAACAGAGTGAAAACACACAGAAAAAATAGAAGAGAGAAAAACGGAAATAAGAATAATAGACGAGACGAGAATCATAAAATGGAAGTAAAAAATAGAGGGCATCACACAACTGTGTAGAAATCTTTCTTGAAGACGGGAAAGGGAAGAATCTGCATATTGCAAGAAAATCAAGTTAATACTGTGCAGAGCTCAAATATAACAATGACAGTAGACTGTGAAAAACATCAAGATCATGAAAGGTAACATTATATGGATTTTGTATTTGTGAACCGTGAAGTGTTGAAAGAAGTTGGCTGGTACATGAAAATGTTAATTATCTCTGGTTAACCTACACAGCATCCGAAATTTTACACAACTGAGAAGTAAAGAGCAAGATATCATACCATGAACTAGTTTATAAAGAAATAATAGGTCACGGGATTTCGTTGACAGTGAAGTGATGGCAATATTAGTAATCTGGCACTGTTTGAACTAGATCCAGTGTCATTTATAGCGAAACGATGAATGTAAATGCGCATGATTTTGGCTTCTCACTCAGTGGCATCACTGCTAGATTTATCAATGCCATTCCAGATCACTGATGCATATTCGAATTGAGGACGACATATTGCGGTGTACGATTCCTGTAAGGCTGTAGGAGACTGAATTCTCGAGAGATTATACAAATGCAGGCGAGTGAACTACACCACACATCGTAGTACGTTAAGTGTAAGCAGAAAAAAATTAGCATGCTTTCAACAAGAACACCAGGATCGCTGAATTCACAAACGTTACATACAGACATAGCATTGACACAGTATGGAAATAGCACAATGAATATCTTGCGAGATATACTCATGAATTTGAAGGTTGAGGTATGCAGACAAAAGTTATTGTTATCACGCCATTCAAAGAAAGAACACAAATGTGACTGCAGCAAACGACAGTCGTTAACTGAATGAATTTCTTTGAATGTCTTGACGTCATCAGCATACAAGAGAAAGAAGAATAATAACGAATTGCCAAAAAAAGCATTCTCAAGGTAAAATAAAAATACCAGTGGGCTTAATACCGACCTTGATTGGGCTCCACCAGTCACCTTCTACAAAAAGGGACGTTTGGCCATTCACGGTAACACAACATGATCTAATAAGCAGATAGCTGTGCAGAAGATCCACAACAGACGGGTCAACATCAAGTTTTAAAGTTCAACCGAAAACAGTGAAAGGCTGACTATGTCGAAAGCCTTGCTGAAAACACTGCAGACTACGTCAACCTGTCTTCTCTGAGGAACAGGTGAAGAGATATGCGTCATGATACGAGCAGAATGTGTGGTGTTGAGCGGCCATGGAGAAACCTGTGTTGATTAGGGACCAATGAGTTATTCACATAAAGTAAATATGTTGTGAAAAGCCAGCTCAAAGATCTCTGGTGTGGGACACAGTAGAGAAATCGGGCGATAATTCAATATCAGTTTCGCAGCCCCAACTCATATAGTAAAAAAAGCACGCGCATTTTTTCTGCATTCTGAGAAATGTGAAAGCGTTGAAGCAGTTATCGAGTATAATATAATGATTATTATAATATTTTAATAATAACGATAACTACTACCACTATTAATAATAATAATAATAGAGGAGAACGAACCATTACAAACTTAGAGAAAGAGATAAAAGAAAGGGAAGCAAAACCCAAAAAGCTACAAGGTCTGGTAACAACTACAGGGAAAGAAAGAGAAAAAAGAGAGTACAGAGAAAAAGTCGTTGCTATAGTGTTCTTCTGCTGAGCCAATAAGTGGCATATACGTAAGCACCGTACAATGATGTTGCTGTTTTTCGTGAGTACTTTAGCCCGAAATATCTTGTGAAAGAGGGAGGCTGAGGAAGCAGCGTGTACACCATGACTATATGCTAACGTCATATTACGATAGCATGCGTGTAGGTTGTGCAGATTGCTTCGGGAAGTAGATTGACGAAAAAAATCCCGCTATGTCAACGAAGCATTGATGATAAGAGGACGAAGTTTCGGAGTTAATGGTGGGCGAAGCTATGCTCATCGTGAGAGCTTTGTTGCCACCAAAAATTTTTTTCCAAGTAAAGCACTGTAGAACCGTGGTTGGGAATTGTTTACGCGGCAGTTAGTTTGCTTTTATTTACTTTGGGTCGTAAAGTTGGGGAGCCATGTCAGCCGTTGGCAGGCAACATTACTTTAATGGCACCCCTTGGAAGCGTGTCCGGTCGAATTCGCCTTGAACGCACGTTGGACCTAGAGGGACTCACGACTGAGTGGTCAGCATTTGTCAAGCTCAGAACAAAGAATCTTTACAACTGTAAGCTTGTTAATTAGCGCATGCAGAATAGTTTTTCGAACTGCGTCTTTTTTATTAGTCGTATGGAATCATCAGGCGTAGAAAGTATTGCCCCGTTTGTAAGAAGGTCATTACGTACGTATACTCTATAGTGTATCTTGAAGAACCTGTCCCTCATATGTCGATAACTTCAGTCTATCGAAAAAATCTAACACCGACCATTTATTTAAACTTTGCAAGTCAAAGTAATGTAGGCTAAAGAAGGGAAAACACCTCTTTTGTTCGCTGTTAAACCACATGAACTACAGACGACCACGGAAAAAATGAACATTGCCTCAATTTGCTCCGATACATGTTTATACATACATTCACATACCCCAATGAATATTTATTTATTCAATGATTTGTTTATTTACATAATTTAAATTAAGCAAGTTAATATACGCAGGAACATCGCAGCAGATTCTGAATGTATTGGCTTTTCACGTCAAGACGCTAATCCACTGTTTGCTGAATTTTGCAGATCACATTATTCCGTTCAGAAAAAAATATGAGACCAATTGGGAGAAATCATCATCATCATCATCACCATCATCATCATCAGCCTCACTACGTTCACTTCAGCACAAAGGTCTCTCCCTAGTTCCACCAGTCATCTTGGTCCTGTACTTGCCTGCTGCCACTTAATACCTGCAAAAGTTCCTAATCTCATTTGCCAACCTAGCTTTTTGCCTCCCCCTTGCCTTCTCTGGAAATCCAGTCACATCCCACTTGCATACGTCATTTGAGAGAAGTATTTGCGCTTTAAATGAAGAAAGCGCGATATTACATTGTGATATATTTACGTCCAAGGTAAAACATAAGCTAATAATGAGTAGTCTAAAAAAGTATGTCGGTACTGAAGATTGATGAGTTAGCATGTGGAAATTGCGTAAAGGCTTTGGCTAAAGAACACCAAGGTTCAACGATCAGGAGACGTATAACGCAACAACAATGTATAATTTTAATAGCAACATTGTAAAATATTGAACAGCTGCGTATAACATACTTGTGGTGGTGTATAGGCTAGTAATACCTAATCGACATATCTCAATTAAGATAAGATACACAGCGCAATCTCTGTCTATGCGAGCATTTGGACAGTTTTATATCAGGTGATTTAGGTTATGGGCAATGAATTAGGCTCAGTGGATGTGACATATTTAAAATGGCATACGGAGGAAATGAAATTGTTTTTTATGCATTCAGACACAGTTGGATAGAAGGCATAAGAACTAATGCAGAAACCAATACCGGCTCTTTTGAGATGAGAGTCAAGTGTGCTACCATATTTTTATAAGAGTGATGGTTTGGAGTATGATAGAGCATCCTTATTTATGAACGAGGCATTGTTCCGCAGGGGTGCAGTTTTCTTTCAGCTGAAGCAAAACTGCGATTCAGCCTAGTTGGAACACATCCATCTTGAAATCTTTGCGCAGGCACACGGGGACACAAAAGATTGCGCCTATTTGAGTTCTCTTCTGTGTCCTCGTGTGACTTGCGCCATCATTTCAAGATGGATTCTTTCAGCTGTTTTATCGCGTGAATTCTCTCGTTGACCATGCTTTCTTGAGGCCCACCGTTTGGTGATTTTCTTGGTATCGTAGACTTTGAATAGAACTCTGTACCCCAGTATGTACAAGCCTTGAATAATGCTATATTTGGAGATCGCAAATCCTAAGAGCTCTCCAATCTTATACTTATGCGAGCATTGCACA
>WOVY01008649.1:0-18447 GCA_013436015.1 Rhipicephalus annulatus | reverse complement strand
ACAGGTAGACGGACGTGTAAAGCAGCTATGGGGCCACTGGCATGCGAGGATTGCGAGATGGCGGTACTTTAGGTGTTCTTCTAGATGGGACGTACGGACGGACGCACCGTACTGACAGACAGACAGACTAGCAGAGGACCAAAAAAGGGACGGACAGATCGACGGACGCGTAAAGCGGTATTTGCACAGGGTATACGAGATGCGAGATGGCGGTACTTTAAGATGTTCTCTAGATGGACGCACGGACGGACGCATGGACGGACAGACAAACAGACTGCCAGACAGATGGACACGTAGACGGACGCGTAAAGCGGGTATGTGCCAATGGGTATGCGAGATGGCGGTAATGAGTGTTCTCTAGATTGACGCACGGACGGACGCATGGATGAACAGACAGACAGACTTGCAGACAGACCGACAGGTAGACGGACGCATAAAGCGGCTATGTGCCACAGGGTATGCGAGATGGTGGTACAGTGAGTGTTCTCTAGATTCAAGCACGGACGGACGCACGGACGGAAGGACAGACAGACTAGCAGACGGACGGACAGGTAGACGGACGCGTAAAGCGGGTATGTGCCTAAGGCTATACGATGGCCGGATTGGCGGTACTCAGAGTGTTCTCTAGATTGACGCACGGACGGACGCATGGACGGACAAGCAGACAGACTCGCAGACAGACGGACGTGTAAAGCAGCTGTGTGCCACAGGGTATGCGAGATGCGAGATGGCGGTACTTTAGGTGTTCTCTAGATTGACGTACGGACGGACGCACGTACTGACAGACAGACAGACTAGCAGACGGACGGACAGATAGACGGACGCGTAAAGCGGTATTTGCCTCAGGGTATACAAGATGCGAGATGGCGGTACTTTAGGTGTTCTCTAGATGGACGCACGGACGGACGCATGGACGGACAGACAGACAGACTGCCAGACAGATGGACACGTAGACGGACGCGTAAAGCGGGTATGTGCCACAGGGTATGCGAGATGGTGGTACTTTGAGTGTTCTCTAGATTGACGCACAGATGGACGCATGGATGAACAGACAGACAGACTTGCAGACAGACCGACAGGTAGACGGATGCATAAAGCGGCTATGTGCCACAGGGTATGCGAGATGGTGGTACACTGAGTGTTCTCTAGATTCAAGCACGGACAGACGCACGGACGGACAGACAGACAGACTAGCAGACGGACGGACAGGTAGACGGACGCGTAAAGCGGGTGTGTGCCTAAGGCTATACGATGGCCGGATTGGCGCTACTCAGAGTGTTCTCTAGATTGACGCATGGACGGACGCATGGACGGACAAGCAGACAGACTCGCAGACAGACGGACAGGTAGACGGACGTGTAAAACAGCTATGTGCCACAGGGTATGCGAGATGCGAGATGGCGGTAATTTAGGTGTTCTCTAGATGGACGTACGGACGGACGCACGTACTGACAGACAGACAGACTAGAAGACGGACGGACAGATAGACGGACGCGTAAAGCGGTATTTGCCACAGGGTATACGAGATGCGAGATGCCGGTACTTTAAGTGTTCTCTAGATGGACGCACGGACGGACGCATGGACGGACAGACAGACAGACTGCCAGACAGATGGACACGTAGACGGACGCGTAAAGCGGGTATGTGCCACAGGGTATGCGAGATGGTGGTACTTTGAGTGTTCTCTAGATTGACGCACGTACGGATGCAAGGACGGACAGACAGACAGACTAGCAGACGGACGGACAGGTAGACGGATGCGTAAAGCGGGTTTGTGCCTAAGGCTATTCGACGGGCGAAATGGCGGTACTTTGAGTGTTCTCTAGATGGACACGGACGGACGCATGGATGCACAGACAGACAGACTAGCAGACGGACGGACAGGTAGACGGACGCGTAAAGCGGTATTTGCCACAGGGTATAAAAGATGCGAGATGGCGGTACTTTAGGTGTTCTCTAGATGGACACGGACGGACGCACGGACGGACAGACAGACAGATTAGCAGACAGACGGACAGGTAGACGGACGTGTGAAGCGGCTATGTGCCACAGGGTATGCGAGATGGCGGTACTTTGAGTGTTCTCTAGATGGACGCACGAACGCACGCATCGACAGACAGACAGACTGGCAGACAGACGGACAGGTAGACGGACGCGTAAACCGGTATTTGCCACAGGGTATACAAGATGCGAGATGGCGGTACTTTAGGTGTTCTCTAGATGGACGCACGGACGGAAGCACGGACGGACAGACAGACAGACTAGCAGACAGACGGACAGGTAGACGGACGCGTAAAGTGGCCATGTGCCACAGGGTATACGACGGGAGAAATCGCGGTACTTTGAGTGTTCTCTAGATGGACGCACAGATGGACGCATAGACAAACAGACAGACTGGCAGACAGACGGACAGGTAGACGGAACGCGTAAAGCGGGTATGCGCCACAGGGTATACGACGGGCGAGATGGCGGTACTCAGAGTGTTCTCTAGATTGATGCATGGTCGGACGTATGGACAGACAGACAGACAGACTGGCAGACAGACGGGCAGGTAGACGGGACGTGTAAAGCGGCTATGTGCCACAGGGTATGCGAGATGCGAGATGGCGGTACTTTAGGTGTTCTTTAGATGGATGCATGGACGGACGCACGGATGGGACAGACAGACACTCTAGCAAACGGTTGGATAGGTAGAAGAACGCCTAAAGCGGTATTTGCCACAGGGTATACAAGATTCGAGATGGCGGTACTTTAGGTGCTCTCTAGATGGACGTACGGACGGACGCTTGGACGGACAGACAGACAGACGGACAGGTAGACGGACGTGTAGAGCGGTATTTGCCACAGGGTATACGAGATGCGAGATGGCAGTACTTTAAGTGTTCTCTAGATGGAGGCACAGACGGACGCATGGACGGACAAAGAGACAGACTGGCAGACAGACGGACAGGTAGACGGATGCGTAAAGCGGCTATGTGCCACAGGGTATGCGAGAAGGCGGTACTTTGAGTGTTCTCTAGATCGACGCACGGATAGACGCATGCACCATCAGACAGACAGACTTGCAGACAGAAAGACAGATAGACGGACGCATAAAGCGGGTGTGTGCCACAGGGTATACGACGAGCGAGATGGCGGTACTCAGAGTGTTCTCTAGATTGACGCACGGACGGACAGACAAACAGACTGGCATACAGACGGACAGGTACACGGATGTGTAAAGCGGCTATGTGCCACAGGGTATGCGAGATGGCAGTACATTGAGTGTTCTCTAGATTCACGCACGGACGGACGCATGGACGGACAGACAGAGAGACTACCAGACGGACGAACAGGTAGACGGACGCGTAAAGCGGGTATGTGCCAAAGGCTATACGATGGGCGAAATGGCAGTACTTTGAGTGTTCTCTAGATGGACACGGACGGACGCATGGACGGACAGCCAGACACACTGGCAGACAGACGGACAGGTAGACAAACGCGTAAAGTGGCCATGTGCCACAGGGTATGCGAGATGGCGGTACTTTGAGTGTTCTCTAGATGAACGCACGGACGGACGCATAGACAAACAGACAGACTAGCAGACGGACGGACAGGTAGACGGACGCGTAAAGTGGGTATGTGCCTAAGGCTATACGACGGGCGAAATGGCGTTACTTTGAGTGTTCTCTAGATGGACGCACGGATGGACGCATAGACAGACAGACAGACTGGCAGACAGATAGACAGGTAGACGGACGCGTAAAGCGGGTATGTGCCACAGGGTATACGAGATGCGAGATGGCGGTACTTTAGGTGTTCTCTAGATGGATGCATGGACGGACGCACGGATGGACAGACAGACAGACTAGCAGACGGATGGACAGGTAGACGAACGCCTAAAGCGGTATTTGCCTCAGGGTATACAAGATGCGAGATGGCGGTACTTTAGGTGTTCTCTAGATGGACGTACGGATGGACGCATGGACGGACAGACAGACAGACTGGCAGACAGACGGACAGGTAGACGGATGTGTAAAGCGGTATTTGCCACAGGGTTTACGAGATGCGAGATGGCAGTACTTTAAGTGTTCTCTAGATGGAGGCACAGACGGACGCATGAACGGACAGAGACAGACTTGCAGACAGACGGACAAGTAGACGGACGCGTAAAGCGGCTATGTGCCACAGGGTATGCGAGAAGGTGGTACTTTGAGTGTTCTCTAGATGGACGCACAGATGGACGCATGGATGAATAGACAGACTTGCAGACAGACCGACAGGTAGACGGACGCATAGAGCGGCTATGTGCCACAGGGTATGCGAGATGGTGGCACATTGAGTGTTCTCTAGATTCACGCACGGACGGACGCACGGACGGACAGACAGACAGACTAGCAGACGGACGGACAGGTAGACGGACGCGTAAAGCGGGTATGTGACTAAGGCTATACGATGGGCGGATTGGCGGTACTCAGAGTGTTCTCTAGATTGACGCACGGACGGACGCATGGACGAACAAGCAGACAGACTCGCAGACAGACTCGCAGACAGACGGACAGGTAGACGGACGTGTAAAGCAGCTATGTGCCACAGGGCATGCGAGATGCGAGATGGCGGTACTTTAGGTGTTCTCTAGATGGACGTACGGACGGACGCACGTACTGACAGACAGACAGACTAGCAGACGGACGGACAGATAGACGGACGCGTAAAGCGGTATTTGCCACAGGGTATACGAGATGCGAGATGGCGGTACTTTAAGTGTTCTCTAGATGGACGCACGGACGGACGCATGGACGGACAGACAGACTGCCAGACAGATGGACACGTAGACGGACGCGTAAAGCGGGTATGTGCCACAGGGTATGCGAGATGGTGGTACTTTGAGTGTTCTCTAGATTGACACACGGACGGACGCAAGGACGGACAGACAGACAGACTAGCAGACGGACGGACAGGTAAATGGACGCGTAAAGCGGGTATGTGCCTCAGGGTATACGACGGGCGAGATGGCGGTACTCAGAGTGTTCACTAGATTAACGCACGGACGGTCGCATGGACCCACAGACTGAGAGACTGGCAGAGAGATGGACAGTTAGACGGACTGGGAAAGCGGCTATGTGCCACAAGGTATGCGAGATGCGTGATGGCGGTACTTTAGGTGTTCTCTAGATGGACACGGACGGACGCACGGACGGACAGCCAGACAGACTGGCAGACAGACAGACAGGTAGACAAACGCGTAAAGCGGCCATGTGCCACAGGGTATGCGAGATGGCGGTACTTTGAGTGTTCTCTAGATGGACGCACGGACAGACGCATAGACAAACAGACAGACTAGCAGACGGACGGACAGGTAGACGGACGCGTAAAGTGGGTATGTGCCTAAGGCTATACGACGGGCGAAATGGCGGTACTTTGAGTGTTCTCTAGATGGACGCACGGATGGACGCATAGACAGACAGACAGACTGGCAGAGAGATAGACAGGTAGACGGACGCGTAAAGCGGGTATGTGCCACAGGGTATACGAGATGCGAGATGGCGGTACTTTAGGTGTTCTCTAGATGGACACGGACGGACGCATGGACGGACAGCCAGACAGACTGGCAGACAGACGGACAGGTAGACGGACGTGTAAAGCGGCTATGTGCCACAGGGTATACAAGATGCGAGATGGCGGTACTTTAGGTGTTCTCTAGATGGACGTACGGATGGACGCATGGACGGACAGACAGACAGACGGACAGGTAGACGGACGTGTAAAGCGGTATTTGCCACAAGGTATACGAGATGCGAGATGGCAGTACTTTAAGTGTTCTCTAGATGGAGGCACAGACGGACGCATGGACAGACAAAGAGACAGACTGGCAGACAGACGGACAGGTAGACGGACGCGTAAAGCGGCTATGTGCCACAGGGTATGCGAGAAGGCGGAACTTTGAGTGTTCTCTAGATGGACGCACGGATGGACGCATGGACGATCAGACAGACAGACTTGCAGACAGACAGACAGATAGACGGACGCATAAAGCGGGTATGTGCCACAGGGTATACGACGAGTGAGATGGCGGTACTCAGAGTGTTCTCTAGATTGACGCACGGACGGACAGACAAACAGACTGGCAGACAGACGGACAGGTAGATGGATGTGTAAAGCGGCTATGTGCCACAGGGTATGCGAGATGGCGGTACATTGAGTGTTCTCTAGATTTACACACGGACGGACGCACGGCGGACAGACAGAGAGGCTAGCAGACGGACGGACAGGTAGATGGACGCGTAAAGCGGGTATGTGCCTAAGGCTATACGACGAGCGGAATGGCAGTACTCAGAGTGTTCTCTAGATTGACGCATAGACGGACGCATGGACGGGACAAACAGATAGACTCGCAGACAGACGGACAGGTAGATGGACGTGTAAAGCGGCTATGTGCCACAGGGTATGCGAGATGCGAGGTGGCGGTACTTTAGGTGTTCTCTAGATAGACGTACGGACGGACGCACGTACTGACAGACAGACAGACTAGCAGACGGACGGACAGATAGATGGACGCGTAAAGCGGTATTCGCCACAGGGTATACGAGATGCGAGATGGCGGTACTGTAAGTGTTCTCTAGGTGGACGCACGAACGGACGCATAGACGGACAGACAGACAGACTGCCAGACAGATGGACACGTAGACGGACGCGTAAAGCGGGTATGTGCCACTGGGTATGCGAGATGGCGGTACATTGAGTGTTCTCTAGATTGACGCACGGACGGACGCATGGATGAACAGACAGACAGACTTGCAGACAGACCGACAGGTAGACGGACGCATAAAGCGGCTATGTGCCACAGGGTATGCGAGATGGTGGTACAGTGAGTGTTCTCTAGATTGAAGCACGGACGGACGCACGGACGGAAGGACAGACAGACTAGCAGACGGACGGACAGGTAGACGGACGCGTAAAGCGGGTATGTGCCTAAGGCTATACGATGGCCGGATTGGCGGTACTCAGAGTGTTCTCTAGATTGACGCACGGACGGACGCATGGACGGACAAGCAGACAGACTCGCAGACAGACGGACGTGTAAAGCAGCTATGTGCCACAGGGTATGCGAGATGCGAGATGGCGGTACTTTAGGTGTCCTCTAGATTGACGTACGGACGGACGCACGTACTGACAGACAGACAGACTAGCAGACGGACGGACAGATAGACGGACGCGTAAAGCGGTATTTGCCTCAGGGTATACAAGATGCGAGATGGCGGTACTTTAGGTGTTCTCTAGATGGACGTATGGATGGATGCATGGACGGACAGACAGACAGACTGGCAGACAGATGGACACGTAGACGGACGCGTAAAGCGGGTATGTGCCACAGGGTATGCGAGATGGTGGTACTTTGAGTGTTCTCTAGATTGACGCACGGACGGATGCAAGGACGGACAGACAGACAGACTAGCAGACGGACGGACAGGTAGACGGATGCGTAAAGGGGGTTTGTGCCTAAGGCTATTCGACGGGCGAAATGGCGGTAGTTTGAGTGTTCTCTAGATGGACACGGACGGACGCATGGACGCACAGACAGACAGACTAGCAGACGGACGGACAGGTAGACGGACGCGTAAAGCGGTATTTGCCACAGGGTATAAAAGATGCGAGATGGCGGTACTTTAGGTGTTCTCTAGATGGACACGGACGGACGCACGGACGGACAGACAGACAGATTGGCAGACAAACGGACAGGTAGACGGACGTGTGAAGCGGCTATGTGCCACAGGGTATGCGAGATGGCGGTACTTTGAGTGTTCTCTAGATGGACGCACGAACGCACGCATCGACAGACAGACAGACTGGCAGACAGACGGACAGGTAGACGGACGCGTAAAGCGGTATTTGCCACAGGGTATACAAGATGCGACATGGCGGTACTTTAGGTGTTCTCTAGATGGACACACGGACGGAAGCACGGACGGACAGACAGACAGACTAGCAGACAGACGGACAGGTAGACGGACGCGTAAAGTGGCCATGTGCCACAGGGTATACGACGGGAGAAATGGCGGTACTTTCAGTGTTCTCTAGAATGACACGGACGAATGCATGGACGGACGGACAGACAGACTGGCAGACAGACGGACAGGTAGACGGACGCGTAAAGCGGTATTTGCCACAGGGTATACAACATGCAGGATGGCGGTACTTTAGGTGTTCTCTAGATGGACACGGACGGACGCATGGTCGGACAGCCAGACAGACTGGCAGACAGACGGACAGGTAGACGGACGCGTAAAGCGGCCGTGTGCCACAGGGTATGCGAGATGGCGGTACTTTGAGTGTTCTCTAGATGGACGCACGGACGGACGCATAGACAAACAGACAGACTAGCAGACGGACGGACAGGTAGACGGAGGCGTAAAGTGGGTATGTGCCTAAGGCTATACGACGGGCGAAATGGCGGTACATTGAGTGTTCTCTAGATGGACGCACGGATGGACGCATAGAAAAACAGACAGACAGACTGGCAGACAGACGGACCGGTAGACGGACGCGTAAAGTGGGTATGTGCCACAGGGTATGCGATGGGCGAGATGGCAGTACTCGGAGTGTTCTCTAGATTGATGCATCGTCGGACGTATGTACGGACAGACAGACAGACTGGCAGACAGACGCACAGGTAGACGGACGTGTAAAGCGGCTATGTGCCACAGGGTATGCGAGATGCGAGGTGGCGGTACTTTAGGTGTTCTCTAGATGGACGTACGGACGGACGCACGTACTGACAGACAGACAGACTAGCAGACGGACGGACAGATAGACGGAAGCGTAAAGCGGTATTTGCTACAGGGTATACGAGATGCGAGATGGCGGTACTGTAAGTGTTCTCTAGGTGGACGCACGGACGGACGCATAGACGGACAGACAGACAGACAGACTGCCAGACAGATGGACACGTAGACGGACGCGTAAAGCGGGTATGTGCCACTGGGTATGCGAGATGGCGGTACTTTGAGTGTTCTCTAGATTGACGCACGGACGGACGCATGGACGGACAGACAGACAGACTAGCAGACGGACGGACAGGTAGACAGACGCGTAAAGTGGGTATGTGCCTAAGGCTATATGACGGGCCAAATGGCGGTACACTGAGTGTTCTCTAGATGGACGCACGGATGGACGCATAGACAGACAGACAGACTGGCAGACAGACGGACAGGTGGACGGACGCGTAAAGCGGCCATGTGCCACAGGGTATACAAGATGCGAGATGGCGGTACTTTGAGTGTTCTCTAGATGGACGCACGGATGGACGCATAGACGCACGGACGGACAGGCAGACAGATTGGCAGACAGACGGACAGGTAGACGGACGTGTAAAGTGGCTATGTGCCACAGGGTATGCGAGATGGCGGTACTTTGAGTGTTCTCCAGATGGACGCACGGACGGACGCACGGATTGACAGGCAGACAGACTGGCAGACAGACGAACAGGTAGACGGACGCATAAAGCGCCTATGTGCCACAGGGTATGCGAGATGGCGGTATTTTGAGTGATCTCTAGATGGCCGCACGGATGGACGCATGGACGAACAGATAGACAAACTGCCTAACAGACGGACAGTTAGAGGGACCCGTAAGGCGGGTATGTGCCACAGGGTATGCGAGATGGCGGCACTTTGAGTGTTCTCTAGATGGACGCACGGACGGATGCACGGACGGACAGACAGACAGACAAGCAGAAGGAGAGACAGGTAGACGACGCGTAAAGCGGGTATGTGCCTCAGGGTATACGACGAGTGAGATGGCGGTACTCAGAGTGTTCACTAGATTAACGCACAGACGGTCGCATGGACGGTCAGACTGAGAGACTGGCAGAGAGATGGACAGGTAGACGGACTGGGAGAGCGGCTATGTGCCACAAGGTATGCGAGATGCGTGATGGTGGTACTTTAGGTGTTCTCTAAATTGACACGGACGGACGCATGGACGGACAGCCAGACAGACTGGCAGACAGACGGACAGGTAGACAAACGCGTAAAGCAGCCATGTGCCACTGGGCATGCGAGATGGCGGTACTTTGAGTGTTCTCTAGATGGACGCACGGACGGACGCATAGACAAACAGACAGACTAGAAGACGGACGGACAGGTAGACGGACGCGTAAAGATGGGTATGTGCCTAAGGCTATACGATGGGCGAAATGGCGGTACTTGGAGTGTTCTCTAGATGGACGCACGGATGGACGCATAGACAGACAGACAGACTGGCAGACAGATAGACAGGTAGACGGACGCGTAAAGCGGGTATGTGCCACAGGGTATACGAGATGCGAGATGGCGGTACTTTAGGTGTTCTCTAGATGGATGCATGGACGGATGCACGGATGGACAGACAGACAGACTGGCAGACAGACGGACAGGTAGACGGATGTGTAAAGCGGTATTTGCCACAGGGTATACGAGATGCGATATGGCAGTACTTTAAGTGTTCTCTAGATGGAGGCACAGACGGACGCATAAACGGACAAAGAGACAGACTGGCAGACAGACGGACAAGTAGACGGACGCGTAAAGCAGCTATGTGCCACAGGGTATGCGAGAAGGTGGTACTTTGAGTGTTCTCTAGATGGACGCACAGATGGACGCATGGATGAACAGACAGACAGACTTGCAGACAGACCGACAGGTAGACGGATGCATAAAGCGGCTATGTGCCACAGGGTATGCGAGATGGTGGTACACTGAGTGTTCTCTAGATTCAAGCACGGACAGACGCACGGACGGACAGACAGACAGACTAGCAGACGGACGGACAGGTAGACGGACGCGTAAAGCGGGTGTGTGCCTAAGGCTATACGATGGCCGGATTGGCGCTACTCAGAGTGTTCTCTAGATTGACGCATGGACGGACGCATGGACGGACAAGCAGACAGACTCGCAGACAGACGGACAGGTAGACGGACGTGTAAAACAGCTATGTGCCACAGGGTATGCGAGATGCGAGATGGCGGTAATTTAGGTGTTCTCTAGATGGACGTACGGACGGACGCATGTACTGACAGACAGACAGACTGCCAGACAGATGGACACGTAGACGGACGCGTAAAGCGGGTATGTGCCACAGGGTATGCGAGATGGTGGTACTTTGAGTGTTCTCTAGATTGACGCACGTACGGATGCAAGGACGGACAGACAGACAGACTAGCAGACGGACGGACAGGTAGACGGATGCGTAAAGCGGGTTTGTGCCTAAGGCTATTCGACGGGCGAAATGGCGGTACTTTGAGTGTTCTCTAGATGGACACGGACGGACGCATGGATGCACAGACAGACAGACTAGCAGACGGACGGACAGGTAGACGGACGCGTAAAGCGGTATTTGCCACAGGGTATAAAAGATGCGAGATGGCGGTACTTTAGGTGTTCTCTAGATGGACACGGACGGACGCACGGACGGACAGACAGACAGATTGGCAGACAGACGGACAGGTAGACGGACGTGTGAAGCGGCTATGTGCCACAGGGTATGCGAGATGGCGGTACTTTGAGTGTTCTCTAGATGGACGCACGAACGCACGCATCGACAGACAGACAGACTGGCAGACAGACGGACAGGTAGACGGACGCGTAAACCGGTATTTGCCACAGGGTATACAAGATGCGAGATGGCGGTACTTTAGGTGTTCTCTAGATGGACGCACGGACGGAAGCACGGACGGACAGACAGACAGACTAGCAGACAGACGGACAGGTAGACGGACGCGTAAAGTGGCCATGTGCCACAGGGTATACGACGGGAGAAATCGCGGTACTTTCAGTGTTCTCTAGAATGACACGGACGAATGCATGGACGGACAGACAGACTGGCAGACAGACGGACAGATAGACGGACGCGTAAAGCGGTATTTGCCACAGGGTATACAACATGCAGGATGGCGTTACTTTAGGTGTTCTCTAGATGGACACGGACGGACGCATGGTCGGACAGCCAGACAGACTGGCAGACAGACGGACAGGTAGACGGACGCGTAAAGCGGCCGTGTGCCACAGGGTATGCGAGATGGCGGTACTTTGAGTGTTCTCTAGATGGACGCACGGACGGACGCATAGACAAACAGACAGACTAGCAGACGGACGGACAGGTAGACGGAGGCGTAAAGTGGGTATGTGCCTAAGGCTATACGACGGGCGAAATGGCGGTACATTGAGTGTTCTCTAGATGGACGCACGGATGGACGCATAGAAAAACAGACAGACAGACTGGCAGACAGACGGACCGGTAGACGGACGCGTAAAGTGGGTATGTGCCACAGGGTATGCGATGGGCGAGATGGCAGTACTCAGAGTGTTCTCTAGATTGATGCATCGTCGGACGTATGGACGGACAGACAGACAGACTGGCAGACAGACGCACAGGTAGACGGACGTGTAAAGCGGCTATGTGCCACACGGTATGCGAGATGCGAGATGGCGGTGCTTTAGGTGTTCTCTAGATGGATGCATGGACGGACGCACGGATGGACAGACAGACAGACTAGCAGACGGATGGACAGGTAGACGAACGCCTAAAGTGGTATTTGCCACAGGGTATACAAGATGCGAGATGGCGGTACTTTAGGTGTTCTCTAGATGGACGTACGGACGGACGCATGGACGGACAGACAGACAGACAGACGGACAGGTAGACGGACGTGTAGAGCGGTATTTGCCACAGGGTATACGAGATGCGAGATGGCAGTACTTTAAGTGTTCTCTAGTTGAAGGCACAGACGGACGCATGGACGGACAAAGACAGACTGGCAGACAGACAGACAGGTAGACGGACGCGTAAAGCGGCTATGTGCCACAGGGTATGCGAGATGGCGGTACTTTAAGTGTTCTCTAGATGGACGCACGGACGGACGCATGGACGGACAGACAAACAGACTGCCAGACAGATGGACACGTAGACGGACGCGTAAAGCGGGTATGAGCCACAGGGTATGCGAGATGGTGGTACTTTGACTGTTCTCTAGATTGACACACGGACGGACGCAAGGACGGACAGACAGACAGACTAGCAGACGGACGGACAGGTAGATGGACACGTAAAGCGGGTATGTGCCTCAGGGTATACGACGGGCGAGATGGCGGTACTCAGAGTGTTCTCTAGATTAACGCACGGATGGACGCATGGACAGACAGACTGACAGACTGGCAGACAGATGGACAGGTAGACGGACGTGGAAAGCGGCTATGTGCCACAAGGTATGCGAGATGCGTGATGGCGGTACTTTAGGTGTTCTCTAGATGGACACGGATGGACGCATGGACGAACAGCCAGACAGACTGGCAGACAGACGGACAGGTAGACGGACGCATAAAGCGGCCATGTGCCACAGGGTATGCGACATGGCGGTACTATGAGTGTTCTTTAGATGGACGCACGGACGGACAGACAGACAGACTAGCAGACGGACGGACAGGTAGACGGACGCGTAAAGCGGGTATGTGACTAAGGCTATACGATGGGCAGATTGGCGGTACTCAGAGTGTTCTCTAGATTGACGCACGGACGGACGCATGGACGAACAAGCAGACAGACTCGCAGACAGACTCGCAGACAGACGGACAGGTAGACGGACGTGTAAAGCAGCTATGTGCCACAGGGCATGCGAGATGCGAGATGGCGGTACTTTAGGTGTTCTCTAGATGGACGTACGGACGGACGCACGTACTGACAGACAGACAGACTAGAAGACGGACGGACAGATAGACAGACGCGTAAAGCGGTATTTGCCACAGGGTATACGAGATGCGAGATGGCGGTACTTTAAGTGTTCTCTAGATGGACGCACGGACGGACGCATGGACGGACAGACAGACTGCCAGACAGATGGACACGTAGACGGACGCGTAAAGCGGGTATGTGCCACAGGGTATGCGAGATGGTGGTACTTTGAGTGTTCTCTAGATTGACACACGGACGGACGCCAGGACGGACAGACAGACAGACTAGCAGACGGACGGACAGGTAAATGGACGCGTAAAGCGGGTATGTGCCTCAGTGTATACGACGGGCGAGATGGCGGTACTCAGAGTGTTCACTAGATTAACGCACGGACGGTCGCATGGACCCACAGACTGAGAGACTGGCAGAGAGATGGACAGTTAGACGGACTGGGAAAGCGGCTATGTGCCACAAGGTATGCGAGATGCGTGATGGCGGTACTTTAGGTGTTCTCTAGATGGACACGGACGGACGCATGGACGGACAGCCAGACAGACTGGCAGACAGACGGACAGGTAGACAAACGCGTAAAGCGGCCATGTGCCACAGGGTATGCGAGATGGCGGTACTTTGAGTGTTCTCTAGATGGACGCACGGACAGACGCATAGACAAACAGACAGACTAGCAGACGGACGGACAGGTAGACGGACGCGTAAAGTGGGTATGTGCCTAAGGCTATATGACGGGCGAAATGGCGGTACTTTGAGTGTTCTCTAGATGGACGCACGGATGGACGCATAGACAGACAGACAGACTGGCAGAGAGATAGACAGGTAGACGGACGCGTAAAGCGGGTATGTGCCACAGGGTATACGAGATGCGAGATGGCGGTACTTTAGGTGTTCTCTAGATGGACACGGACGGACGCATGGACGGACAGCCAGACAGACTGGCAGACAGACGGACAGGTAGACGGACGTGTAAAGCGGCTATGTGCCACAGGGTATACAAGATGCGAGATGGCGGTACTTTAGGTGTTCTCTAGATGGACGTACGGATGGACGCATGGACGGACAGACAGACAGACGGACAGGTAGACGGACGTGTAAAGCGGTATTTGCCACAAGGTATACGAGATGCGAGATGGCAGTACTTTAAGTGTTCTCTAGATGGAGGCACAGACGGACGCATGGACAGACAAAGAGACAGACTGGCAGACAGACGGACAGGTAGACGGACGCGTAAAGCGGCTATGTGCCACAGGGTATGCGAGAAGGCGGAACTTTGAGTGTTCTCTAGATGGACGCACAGATGGACGCATGGACGATCAGACAGACAGACTTGCAGACAGACAGACAGATAGACGGACCCATAAAGCGGGTATGTGCCACAGGGTATACGACGAGCGAGATGGCGGTACTCAGAGTGTTCTCTAGATTGTCGCACGGACGGACAGACAAACAGACTGGCAGACAGACGGACAGGTAGACGGATGTGTAAAGCGGCTATGTGCCACAGGGTATGCGAGATGGCGGTACATTGAGTGTTCTCTAGATTTACACACGGACGGACGCACGGCGGACAGACAGAGAGGCTAGCAGACGGACGGACAGGTAGATGGACGCGTAAAGCGGGTATGTGCCTAAGGCTATACGACGAGCGGAATGGCAGTACTCAGAGTGTTTTCTAGATTGACGCATGGACGGACGCATGGACGGACAAACAGATAGACTCGCAGACAGACGGACAGGTAGATGGACGTGTAAAGCGGCTATGTGCCACAGGGTATGCGAGATGCGAGGTGGCGGTACTTTAGGTGTTCTCTAGATAGACGTACGGACGGACGCACGTACTGACAGACAGACAGACTAGCAGACGGACGGACAGATAGACGGACGCGTAAAGCGGTATTCGCCACAGGGTATACGAGATGCGAGATGGCGGTACTGTAAGTGTTCTCTAGGTGGACGCACGGACGGACGCATAGACGGACAGACAGACAGACTGCCAGACAGATGGACACGTAGACGGACGCGTAAAGCGGGTATGTGCCACTGGGTATGCGAGATGGCGGTACATTGAGTGTTCTCTAGATTGACGCACGGACGGACGCATGGATGAACAGACAGACAGACTTGCAGACAGACCGACAGGTAGACGGACGCATAAAGCGGCTATGTGCCACAGGGTATGCGAGATGGTGGTACAGTGAGTGTTCTCTAGATTCAAGCACGGACGGACGCACGGACGGAAGGACAGACACACTAGCAGACGGACGGACAGGTAGATGGACGCGTAAAGCGGGTATGTGCCTAAGGCTATACGATGGCCGGATTGGCGGTACTCAGAGTGTTCTCTAGATTGACGCACGGACGGACGCATGGACGGACAAGCAGACAGACTCGCAGACAGACGGACGTGTAAAGCAGCTAAGTGCCACAGGGTATGCGAGATGCGAGATGGCGGTACTTTAGGTGTTCTCTAGATTGACGTACGGACGGACGCACGTACTGACAGACAGACAGACTAGAAGACGGACGGACTTATAGACGGACGCGTAAAGCGGTATTTGCCTCAGGGTATACAAGATGCGAGATGGCGGTACTTTAGGTGTTCTCTAGATGGACGCACGGACGGATGCACGGACGGACAGACAGACAGACAAGCAGAAGGAGAGACAGGTAGACGACGCGTAAAGCGGGTATGTGCCTCAGGGTATACGACGAGTGAGATGGCGGTACTCAGTGTTCACTAGATTAACGCACAGACGGTCGCATGGACGGTCAGACTGAGAGACTGGCAGAGAGATGGACAGGTAGACGGACTGGGAGAGCGGCTATGTGCCACAAGGTATGCGAGATGCGTGATGGTGGTACTTTAGGTGTTCTCTAAATTGACACGGACGGACGCATGGACGGACAGCCAGACAGACTGGCAGACAGACGGACAGGTAGACAAACGCGTAAAGCAGCCATGTGCCACAGGGCATGCGAGATGGCGGTACTTTGAGTGTTCTCTAGATGGACGTACGGACGGACGCATAGACAAACAGACAGACTAGAAGACGGACGGACAGGTAGACGGACGCGTAAAGTGGGTATGTGCCTAAGGCTATACGATGGGCGAAATGGCGGTACTTGGAGTGTTCTCTAGATGGACGCACGGATGGACGCATAGACAGACAGACAGACTGGCAGACAGATAGACAGGTAGACGGACGCGTAAAGCGGGTATGTGCCACAGGGTATACGAGATGCGAGATGGCGGTACTTTAGGTGTTCTCTAGATGGATGCATGGACGGATGCACGGATGGACAGACAGACAGACTGGCAGACAGACGGACAGGTAGACGGATGTGTAAAGCGGTATTTGCCACAGGGTATACGAGATGCGATATGGCAGTACTTTAAGTGTTCTCTAGATGGAGGCACAGACGGACGCATAAACGGACAAAGAGACAGACTGGCAGACAGACGGACAAGTAGACGGACGCGTAAAGCGGCTATGTGCCACAGGGTATGCGAGAAGGTGGTACTTTGAGTGTTCTCTAGATGGACGCACAGATGGACGCATGGATGAACAGACAGACAGACTTGCAGACAGACCGACAGGTAGACGGATGCATAAAGCGGCTATGTGCCACAGGGTATGCGAGACGGTGGTACACTGAGTGTTCTCTAGATTCAAGCACGGACAGACGCACGGACGGACAGACAGACAGACTAGCAGACGGACGGACAGGTAGACGGACGCGTAAAGCGGGTGTGTGCCTAAGGCTATACGATGGCCGGATTGGCGCTACTCAGAGTGTTCTCTAGATTGACGCATGAACGGACGCATGACGGGACAAGCAGACAGACTCGCAGACGAACGGACAGGTAGACGGACGTGTAAAGCAGCTATGTGCCACAGGGTATGCGAGGATGCGAGATGGCGGTAATTTAGGTGTTCTCTAGATGGACGTACGGCGGACGCACGTACTGACAGACAGACAGACTAGAAGACGGACGGACAGATAGACGGACCGTAAAGCGGTATTTGCCACAGGGTATACGAGATGCGAGATGCCGGTACTTAAGTGTTCTCTAGATGGACGCACGGACGGACGCATGGACGGACAGACAGACAGACTGCCATACGATGGACACGTAGACGGACGCGTAAAGCGGGTATGTGCCACAGGGTATGCGAGATGGTGTACTTTGAGTGTTCTCTACGATTGACGCACGTACGGATGCAAGGACGGACAGACAGAGAGACTAGCAGACGGACGAACAGGTAGACTGACGCGTAAAGCGGGTATGTGCCTAAGGCTATACGATGGGCGAAATGGCAGTACTTTGAGTGTTCTCTAGAAGGACACGGACGGACGCATGGACGGACAGCCAGACAGACTGGCAGACAGACGGACAGGGTAGACGGACGTGTAAAGCGGCTATGTGCCACAGGGTATGCGAGATGGCGGTACTTTGAGAGTGTTCTCTAGATGGACGCACGGAGGGACGCACGGATTGACCGGCAGATAGACTGGCAGACAGACGGACAGGTAGACGGACGCATAAAGCGGCTATGTGCCACAGGGTATACGACGGGCGAGATGGCGGTACTCCGAGTGTTTCACTCTAGATTAACGACAGACGGTCGCCTGGACCCGCAGAATGACAGATGGCAGAGAGATGGACAGTTACCGGACTGGGAAAGCGGCTATGTGCCACAAGGTATGCGAGATGTGTGATGGCGGTACTTTAGTGTTCTCTAGATG
>WOVY01008648.1:0-12391 GCA_013436015.1 Rhipicephalus annulatus | reverse complement strand
GCAGGGAATGTATTAGAACTAATCGATTGATATGTGGGGTTTAACGTCTCAAAACCACCACCTGATTATGAGAGACGCCGTAGTGGAGGAGCTCCGGAAATTTACGACCACCTGGGCTCTTTAACGTGCACCCAAATCTGAGCACGCGGGCCTACAACATTTCCACCTCCATCAGAAATGCAGCCGCCGACAGCCGGGATTCGATCCCGTGACCTGCGGGTCAGCAGCCGAGTACCTTAGCCACTAAACCACCGTGGCGGAGGTATTAGAACGAATTATCAATATAATTTGAAGAAGAGAAGTGGACAAAACATAGCGCCGATACAGTGGTCTAGTGGCTGAGGTACTCCGCTGCTGACCCGCAGGGTGGCGGGATAGAATTCCCATCTGCGCGCTGCATTTTCAATAGAGGCGGAAACATTGTAGGACCGTGTGCTCAAATTTAGGTGCACGTTAAAGAGCACCAGGTGGTCGAAATTTCCGGGGCCCTCCACTACGGCGTCTCTCATAATCAGGTGGTGGGTTTTGAGACGTTAAACCCCACATGTCTATCAATGTTTTCAGCATGATCAGCGATTGTTGAAAAATGACCACCTACAGTGTTAGCGACCAGATGTCAAGGGAGTCGTGACGCTGACAAAGGTATAGACGACTTCAAATCAAACCAAATCAAATCAAATCAAAAGTGTTTATTTCATTGGCCTAACTTGTGGGCACGTAAAAGAAAAGTCAAATTATAGCAAGGCACTGGCACTGATAGCGGCGGAACGGAGCGTCGACCTTCGATCAACGGACAAGCGGCGAAGCGTGTCGGCATTCATGCACTTGCCATCGAACCTTCTAGCGTTATCGCTAACGGCGACGTAGGTTTCAGAATAGTATGAAAGGTTCACGAAGTGGCCGTAATCTTAACAAAACGATCTAATACAGCCTCGAAGCTTCTCTAACACCATAGGTGTGGTTTGCGCTCAACATAGTGTAACGGGGCGATAACAAAACTTGAGGAAAGGAACGTGGCAATATGGAGTTATCCTAAATTTAGTCGTAATATTTTGCGTGCCACAAAACGTTGTTGGGCAGTATTTCTGTTCTGAATGATCAAACAAAAACATATATGCATAACATGTGTTAGTTTATGATACGCTACTAAATCGGGCTAAAATAGATGCACGTGTCATTCAAATGAACCAAACATTCAACACCTTTTTATTTAACAGTTTGAATTACCAGATGGAGCTGTTGTCCTCTATACCATTGGTGTTTTGGTAACCAGTTGCCCATTCGCTCCTACGTGAAGATTGTGTCCTTACCGAAACAATAACGGCTATTCGGCAAATCAAGACAGTCTTATACGTCTGGTTTTGCAAAGTAGGGTTGGGCATAATTCATTTCATGGGGTAAAGTTTTTTTTTTAAATGTAGGTTTGCTCTAAAGAAACGCTAGCTGTTCTTCCCCAAAAAGCACCGTTTACTTGAATTGTGATTACAATATGAGTGGTTGATAGTTTCCCACAAACAAACTGGTATGGTGGCGTGCTTCATCTTTCACAAGCTCAAAGGTGTGAGGGGCACGCCATGAACAACACTTAGTTTTGGACAACGTGATTTGTTTGTTAGTCTAGGGATTGAACCACGGATATGCATGTTAGGATTACGCATTTTGAGGTATTTGTGTATTTGTGTATCTGTGTTTCATTTAGCAGGTGTGAAAGACATGCTACCGCAATGATATTTCCTGTATACATGCTTGCTAGTTCATGCACCTCATATTAAGTATAGTGTGAGTGGCGGAAAGTTTGCGTATAGAAATAGGATGTTTCTAGAATCAGCAATTTAGAAGCGTCCCCGTAAGAACAACTCTGTCCAGGTTGACTTCATGTTATTGCAAACAGGCTCCTACGAAGAAAAATACGCACAGCTATTACGTTCACTGATAATTGTGGGTTAAAGGCATTATTTTTAGGGACGAAGCTTCTTAAAGTGGAACCCGTTCGTCCTTTGTAGTATTGCGTAACAAGTCTTACGTTTTGACCTGCAAGGTGGTGCCGGTGGGAGATTTCTCCTGTGCGTTGTTGAACAATAAAACATTCGCAGCGTGCGCGTTAACTAAAGCCGAATTTTCCTGTTTCTCATTCCCCATTAGCAGCCATTGGCATGTACATTGAGCACTATCTGACAAGAAAGGGTTGCTACGTTATACTCGCTGGGCGTAACCTCCTTGGTTTTAAAAAAGGTTTAGCGAGCGTTGGGCCGCAGTGCCATGAATACAGTGAACTAGTATATACCATGAACTCGAGGTGGTTAAAGGTGGGAAGTAGACATGAAGCGCAAGCCGTAAGAAAGTGTGCGTGTGCTTCTCGTACAGTCCTTGGAATGTCCGCTGGATGGCGGTGCTTCTATATGAAGAATATATAATGAAAAGGTGGCGAGATGGTGGTACTTGGAGTGTTGTGTTGAACTAGGTGGACGAACGGACACACAGACAGATGCATAGACGGACGCATGGATGGCTGCACGGACGGATGGGCGCATGGACGGACTCAGGGGCGGATGCAAAGACGAACGCAGGGACGGACACATGGATGGACGTGCGGACAAATAAATGGATGTGCGTACGCAACGAACAGACGCACTCACGGACGGGCGGATGGACGCATGGATGGTAACACAGACAGACGCATATAGGATGAAAAGATGCGAGATGGTGGTACTTGGAGTGTTGACGAGATGAACGAACGGACACATAGACAGATGTATGGACGGACGCATGGAAGGCTGCACAGACGGATGGACGCATGGACGGACGGAGGGTCGGATGCATGGACGAACTCAGGGACGTCCGCACGGACGGACGTGCGGAAACACGAACAGACGCACGCACAGACGGGGTGAATGGACGCATGGACGGTCACACTGACGGATGCATAGACGGACGGAAGCAAGAATGAATGAACGGACGGATGCTTTGCCCCACCTCTCCATCATTCACCCCGTGGATATGCTTCCTTTTTTTTTCCGGGCTCTCGAAGGCTAGCCCAAACGTCTTAGTCCAAAAAAAAAACGTGGCCACATCACCATAATTTTTACTGCTAAGCATTTGGTTCTATGTTTCTAATGGGCAATTCTAACGGCTTTTTTCATTTCAGTTAACCTGAATAAATAATAAGTCCACTCTGAGCTTTTTTTAATCTACGAAGAAAAATAAGAGCACGTAGAAAACTGACTCTTTTTGTGGCTTGTTAAAATCGAGTGTGGACTACATGGACTTTAAAACATCCGTGTGAAGCAGGTGGCTGCAGACATGCACAGCCTGCACGTCTCCACTCGTGGTGGGGTCCCCACAGTCGATGCGTACTATATATTGGTCTCACACTACACTGAAAGCAAAGTAAGCGTGCATATATCTGACGAAGTTTTCTATCATTATCTCTAGACGAAAAATGAAGTTCTAGTAAAACTTGCAAATTGTATTCCATGCCATAGAAATCTGCCACTGTGACTACCCAAGTATTTCAACTTTCTGGTCGTGTGAATGTACATGCAACTTTTTTTAAGCAACAAAGGCACCCAATCTGCAACTTCTTTTTTTATTCAGCTCTAACGTAGTGGTTCTTGCAGTCTGTTTTATTATAAAGTCGGACCCCTTTTTGACATTGAGCCTTGTATACACTTTGACACTCCCATGGAATTTTGTGAAGTCCCTTCTCTGTTGCCAATAAGAGGCAGCCTGAAAGAAATGAAGATTTTTGGTGGTATTAGAAGATTAAGAAATCTCTCTTTTCCTTTTAATAAAAAAGCGAGTAATATAGGATGCTGATTTCGCAAATTGTTTCGTGATGAATAAGCCAATATCTGGAATCATTTTGTTTTGTTGATTTTTTATTAAGAGTAAAAAAAGATACTACGTCAGTCATTGCTGAAGCATTTGCATTTTGTTTTAACCTGTATGAACAGTTATTGAGTCATAGGGGCGCCCTATTTTGCAAATAAAGAACAGATAAAAATATAGGGTCTGTTCAGCAGTTATAAAATATAGGGTGTTCAGCCTGAAAACGCTTCTTCCTCACAGTCTGTCTTTAGTTGCTTTAAGATTTTCATTTTAGTTGCTATGACATACGATATCACAGGCAGGTTTTTGTAACAGGAGTGTATTAAAATTATGTCAGTTTTTTGCCTGGAGTATTTTGAGTTTAGTGGGTGACTCTAAATAAACACAGTATTATTTCTTTCGCCTGCCTTTAAGCCCCACGTAATACATTCTGAATGCAAAGAATCGGCAGAGCTCACGTGCGTTGTGATGGGGATGTTAGGTGACACATGCGGAGGGAAGGTGACTGCGTTGTAATTTTTTTCAGTGAGAAGTTCTACAATCACACTAAGTATATACAAATTTTGTACGCAGAGACATATGCGGAACAGTGTCATATACGTTTTATACATCTAGTATTTTAAAGTTGCGTAACGATTGCCAACAGCAACATTGGTATTAGCAACACCAGAAGTGGTAACCTGGTATACAGCGCTTGTGCGCATGAGAATGGTAGCTCTAAACTTTGCTACATAAACCAACTTCAGTGGTTATCCTTTACTACAATCGACGTTAATCCGTCGTGACGGCTCTATATAAGAATACATGTGTATTGTTCATGAAAGTGGATAGCCAGCACTGCAACCACAATTGGCGTTTCACGAACATTAGGTCTCTTTGAAAAGCAGTTCCACGACCTGGCTCGAATCTGTTGCAGAATACTTGAGTACCACGCATAATGAATAGCTTTGATTCCTGCTAAGACTCTGAAAGTTACTCTTCGCATTCGCCAGGTCAACGCTGCTGGTGTCAGTTTTTTTATTAATGAATTTCCAATATCTGTTCTCGCAATTCCTGGGTGAACATAAGAGGGTGAGTAAAATGCGACAAAAATTTGAATAAGGAGAATGTATTTTTACTTCACTCGTTATCAGTAAATTCTAATGCTGAAACTCTTCTTTGGGTAGAAGGTATGCACTGCATAGATATTGTTACACGACACCGAGAACGCCAAACTATCGGACACGCAATAAAGAAGACAAATGGGATCGTTCTCATGCTGCTGTTGTCCCGCCATCTTGGCTTCAGCTGCCTCTGATTCATCCTGCAATTTTCTAAATATATTTCTGTCACTCATACTCTCACCCCCGTGATATTTGGTGAGGTGCGGGGCACAGCCCGACATAACGGGGCTTCGACCGATGTTTGGTTTTTTTCCATCATGGCAAACCAGGGGCCCACTTTTTGCCGAGACGACTACAACTACTGTCGTCCTATCTCAGGTAAAAGATCCCGACACGTTCTTCGGGGCTGATAATGTCGACATTGAAGAATGGCTGTCGTTGTACGAACCTACAAGCAAGAATTACCACTTGAATGAATCTCTTATGTTGGCCAACATTCTCTTGTACTTGAAAGGAACAGCAAAAGTGTTGTTCGAGAAGCACGAAGAAGAAATTGGCAGCCGGGATGCGTGCAAGAAAAAAATGCGTGCCCTTTTCGGCAAGTCTGCGGGTAGAAAGGCAGTGGCGAATGAAGAGTTGGCATCTCGTGCACAAACGTCAGCAGAGTCCTTCGTGACTTACGTACAAGACGTGCTCGCCCTTTGGTGAAAGGGCGACAACGGCATGGAAGAAACCAACAAACTGGCACACACATTAAAAGGCATAGCAGACGATGTGTTCAATCTTTCGATATGTAAGGATTGCGACAGAGTGAATGTAATTATTAAGGAGTGCCAGCGTTTTCAGGTCCTGAAAAGTCGACGTATTGCCCACTATTTCACTCGACTTCCCAACAAAGCAGCAACATGGTCGTGCGAGGATGGGCCTGGCCTACAGGCATCCACGTGCTCCCATGCCTGCTACTCTAGCCCTCAGATAGTGACACTGGTATATGTCATTGTGCCACAAAAGCTTTTCGATGATTTTCATTGTGCCATTGTGCGACAAGAGCTTTTCAGTTCCGGTGCACCCTCGCAAGCCAGCCGAGTTCAGGAATGCTGATAATCGTCCAATTTTCTTCAACTGCCACCGCATTGGACACGTGGCCTGGCATTGTAACACCCTGTTGGCACCAGCAATCCTATGGCTACAACCATCGCCCAGAGAGAGTTCATGAACGTTTTCAACTTTACCGGGAATCACCTCAGGCCACCAGTGAAGACGTTCCTTTCATGCCGTATCATCAACGTTTACCATCTCCGCATGCTCACCAGTCCCGTTCACCACTCTCCCGTCACCCACCGTCTCGCTCACACTCATTTCGCCATCCAACGTCGCAGATTCAACACCTCCCTCACGAAAACTAGATGATGCAGCTCCCTGAGGTGATGCTGCGTCGACCACTTGACCTCTTAATCCTCTAACCATAGTGCCGACTTGATGCAACCTTATTGGCGTTACAGGCGCTCACATATCAATGATGAATTTGTAACTTGGCTCCCTCTTTAGAAAAGTATTGAAGCCACCCACAATGCCACTCATTCAAGTCACCGACGCTATCTTGTTTCTCGTGCTTGGAATGTGTTCCGTGCGTTCCAGTGTTGCCGACCACTCCACGACCGTACTATTTGCTGCGCTCGAGAAATGATCCCCCGAACTTATCCTCGGCGTGGATTTTTGAATGAGAGGCATTTTTCAGCGAACTTCAGTAACTTTGAGCGTATATGTCTGTCTATCTATCTAGCCGCCTACGACATTTAGCTCTCCTGGCCGTTTCGATAATGGTATTGATACCAAAGTCGGTATGACATAACGTGACTGTATGGTGAGCATAAGTGACTAGTCATAACATGAAAATTATATGTATGTCATGAATGTCATGCTATACATTTTATGGTCTTGCTGTTTTTGTTGTGGTGTCGTTACATGACATATTGCAAAACTGGTAAGGCATGGCAAGACTGCATGAAAAAAAACAAGTGACAGACCCTAACGTGTAAATCATGACATGCATGTTATGTAAGTCATGCCTACATGTCACACCCATGATGCGCTCGCGGCCGTTTTGTGGGCTTCACCAAACATGATATTACGTGAACTGAATGGATGACGATGGTGAATGACACTTCCAAACATGACAATCGTGATATGACTATACGTGCTGCGCTCATAGCGCGTTCGCTGCCGTTTCGATAGCTCCCCTATACCCAATTTGCTATCACTAGACGTGAAAAAACGATAAATAACATGTCCAAGCATGATAACCATGATATGCGTGTCACGTAAAACATGACTACATGCTACGCTCAAAGAGCACTCGGGGTCGTTTTGCGGCAGCATTTTCTAATCATGTCAGCGTTTTCTGACCATGTTCAAAAAACGCCAGTCCTGCGCGGAACGCGCAGCACTGTCACAGTGAAAGCTCAAAAAGTGGCCTCTCAGAGCCTTTTCTTTGCACTCTTTGAATAACTGCTACAAGGACACTTGCTAGGTACCAACTACACCATAAATAGTATATTTTCGTGCAGTAGGCGGGGTGCACTATGCTATCCTTCATCATTCTTCGGAGAAGCGTGGTATCCGCTACACACTTGCTAGCAATATTGTGCACAATTTTTATGCAGTGCCGGAAGACTATGAAAAAATATGTCTAATGTTAGTATGTGCCGCAGTTAATAGGTGAACAATACGAAGCTTTTGTAATGGGTTTATTTTGTTTTCAAATTATCTTAATTTTGTATAAGCCAAAGCTAACAATGGGTTACGATTTTATCTTACACCTGGCCAAACGATTGCTTGCCTCTATTCTGGTCGAGTGCCTTGAATAGAGGAGCGTATCGAAGTAATCTGCTATTGGAGATTCTGTTTAGTTCAGCGCATGGATACATATCTACAAATACAACATATACATCTGTATGGCCGGGTCAGCCAGGCATCGCTCGCTTTTGCATGGTGGTTTCGTGCGTAAGTTCCGCAGTTTATTTATTTGCTGATGTGCTGTTCACTGGCGTGACATTTCAGAGCTGAACTAGCTCACGGAATGCGTAGATATCTGCTCCTGTAAATGCCAACTGCCTTCGATATTGTGGCTACTTGGCTGGCGTGCCCTCGCCTTGGGTGACGGTGAATGCGGCACGCTAAGCAGCGAGGCGCTGTACTGTACGGTTGCCAAAGCGATATTTTAAAGACTGCTTGCTCTCTCGCCGCAGTTGTTTTCCACGATTCAACAACGCAAGTTTTTGAGCTATTACGCTATTGTGCTCGTGAACAGTTGTCACAATTTCATCTGCGAATTTCATCTGAACAGTTGTAACAATTTCATCTGAGGAGTGTACATTGCTGGTACTAGATTAGGCTAACGAAACAACTTTGTTTCCCCAATTTTTCTTGTTGGTCTTTCTTTTCTTTCACGCAAGCAATTATCGAGCCGTAAGGCGCAATACCATCACGTATTTAAAATGGCACTTAAAAAATCGGTAATTGAGAAAATTTTCCATTGACGCCTCGTATGGGCAAATGCACGACATCAGTACCGCTTCCGGTTGCCACGTAATATTTTTGTTCGCTGTTAGATGTACCCCCTGTACGTAGATGGCGACGGTGACAACCAGCTACTGGACACATGGGCTTCTATGGAAGTTACGCTACCAGTTTACATATACCTTTGTTCCTAAATATGGAATTCGCTCACTTTGCAAGCCAGAAATGGCGTCACGTGCAACCCATCTATTCCTCCAGGTAGTCCTAACCTCAGTTATGCACTCCTCAGTGCTTTTTCTGCAAGAACTGCATCACATTTAGGACTTGCAGTGAAGCTATATTTTAAGATGTCATATGTCGTGGCCCAGTTGATGCTATACCAAAGGTTTATCTAAAATGTTGCGATAGAAGAGCTGCCGTTCTTGAGTACGCGTGTGCGTGAAAGCTAACATGGCACTATATAAGTTTGAGGCTGCTACCGGGTCATCATGAAAATTTAGGCTCATTATTTGTGTGTGCTACATTTAAATGCATTCATATAGATTCATACGCTGCCAACCAAAAATGGCAATGAGAGTACGATAGCATTAAAGAGCTCATTTATTTCGGTGTCGGTGTCATTGATTGTGGGCAAAATGTAAGCGTTTTCCAGTACCAAAAAAGTGGTAGAGATGCAAACAAAATGAATTATTACAATGCCCGAATGTGAATCTAACGCAGACCTTCTGCATGACAAGCAGGTGATCTACCACACAGCCACGCCACTGGTTCAGACGGCTACAGATTGAAACACTATATGAGTGTCATGCAGTGCGAGAAGCCTCCTCAATACATTATTACTGCGTAGCAGAAGCATGAAATCTCGTTAGATGTCAAGGATTGCAAATAGCTCAATGAAAGGGCGTCCCAAATGCTCATACAGTTCAATGTGCTCAGGTATACTTGATCATAATCAGCAGCAAAGATGTCAATAAAGTGAACTGCTGTGGAGGTTCGCGTGTTGCCTTACGCACGCGTAAAAAAAAGGACAACACGTGCTAATTCACAAAAAGAAGAGTTGTGGCGTAGGAGGCGCTTTGCAACTGTTCTTCCAGTAGGCCTTCTAGGACAAGTTGAAGCAGCTGATGTCCGGCGCATATTTTCATTTCCTGGCAGTATGGTGGGGGTATTCTACAGGGGTCGACTCTCAAAAAGAAAAAGAACGCCATCAGGCTAACCATTCAGGCGTTAAGCATAGGGCCTAATCAAGCTATCGCATTTTACTCTTAATGGTTTTAGCTCGTGTTTTCCAAGCTTCAGGGATCATTGCTAGTGCTGCAAGTGAAGAATCATCACTCTCCTAAAAAATATTTTGTCTGAGTGCGCATTTCCGTTTTTTTTTGTCAACGCCAAATCGTGTGTTACACAAACGAGCAAGATTGGAAGTGCTGTAGTGTGCTGCTTTAAGTTTACTTACCGTATCCTCCGTAAGTTAGTTCAGTAGCGAAGAGAAAGCAGGTACGGTCTGCATCCATAGTCATGAGCTTGTGATGGGTAGGGTTTTCACCTAGTTTTCACAGAAACATAAACATATTTATTGCTGGAGCAATTGCTTGCGATACGTCGATTATAGTTTCCTTGATAATAATTTATTCTGTGGAAATTCAGTACATATTTTATAAATCACTCTATACAAGAACAGTTATCAAGAGTGCCAGGCGATAAACGACTGATTTGTCGAGCGCGCAAAATCTTCACGCTGGCAAAGTGATGCCTCGGAAATTAGTACTCGCAGGACTTTCAAAATGATGTTATGGTATTTTTAAATAAATGATTGATATGTGGGGTTTAGCGTCCCAGAACCACCATATCATTATGAGAGACGCCGTAGTGGAGGGCTCCAGAAATTTTGACCAGCTGGGGTTCGTTAACGTGCACCCGAACTGAGCACATGGCCTACAACATTTCCGCCTCCATCGGAAATGTAGCCGCTACAGCCAGGATTTGAACCCGCGACCTGCGAGCCAGCAGCCGAGTACCTTAGTCACTAGACCACTACGGCGGGGCGGTATGCCAAGTGAGTGCAGTCGTCCCGCTGGTCAGGCAGACTGGAAACAGAAGTTTACAAGTGAAACCGATGCGTGCTTCATCTATTCTTAATTGCAGCAAGCATATAATTTTCAGCGCTTGGTGGCGCTGACCTCAGTCCAAGCGAGCCGAGGCGATACGTTGGAGCATTCGAGTTAAAGGTGCTGACTGCTGTAGCCCTACAAGCATTTGCAACTTTTCAAAATATACCACTGCCGGCTACATTTGGCTTATGTTTAGGGTCATTTCATGACGTGTCACTCAATAAAAATTTACAACACGGTCGCCTTCCATGCGCGTACTTCGCATAACGTCAATTCTCAAAGTACGTGGTATCTTCCTAATTTCTATATAAATGAGAGCTTGCAAAACACAATGCCAACGAAAGTATATAGGGATGTTATTTGTGGTAAATGTAATGTAAACCTGAAAAAAAGAAAAGTGCACGAAAAGATAACTGGTCTCTGGCATGAACCGAACCTGCAACTTTTATATGCAAGGTTAGGTATTGGGCTAGTTGATTTTGCATGATCACAATACTGCGCTGCAGTTACTGCGAAATAAACGTTAGGGAGAAAACACGACATAAATTGGAAGACTATTTTTATGCCTGTTAGCGTCACCTACATGATCTTTATATGCCCTTAAAAACTTCGTTTCTTTCCTTTATTTATCGTGAGGGTATTGTTTTGGGCGACATGATGTTTTCAGGTGGTATTCCAAGGATTATCGGTCAGCTACCAGCTCGTAATAAGATATGTGTGCGGAGCCAACAGGCAGGAAATGAGTGTCCCATCCTCGGCGTCATAACACCTGGGAGTGCTGACTCACGCTCTCGCGTTCAATGCACATATAAACCCATAAAGTTGACGTATATAAACCACCGTGGTAACACAATTGGTAGAGCATCGAACTCAATAATCGAAGGCCGTATAGGCTCGGGCTCTGCCTAAAAAAACTTATCTATTCGTCCTTTTTTTTTCTTGAGATTTACATTGCATTTACTACTTACAACATCGAGATTTACATTGCATTTACTTTTTACAACAACCCCTAATTTCGCATTATTCTCTGTAAGCTCTAATCAGTATTGTTTCTAACCAAGAAATGAGTCCTTAAACTTTCTCTGCCTTTTCTTCTCTATTTCGCCACTGAACTTAATCAGTTCCTAAACGGGCTGGGGTATTTAGAGAAGTCGCTCATCTACGCATTTGAAAAGATTAACATCACTCATCTTTAAGTGGCGTGCAAGCAGACACGTTTAAAATTGTTCTACGTGACATGAATGTTAAAACAAACACAAAAAGTCGTTTTCTCCTAATGGTTAGAGTATCAAGCTACTGTTCAGATGTGCAGGCTCAATTTCACTAACCATTGGCCATTCATTCTGTTATTTTTTCTAGTGCGGACATTGATCAGGGCACTTACGCTCAGCTGACCGTCTTAAAAACATGAAAAAAAAATACAAGAAAACTCTGCATATCAGAACTTCGAACTGAATGTGGCATTTTACTTTTCATTACTGTAATTGCTATGGTAATGCAGTGTGGATTTAAAATAATGATTGAGGTAACTAACAAGTACCTCGTCTCGTTTAAAATACACAGTGTCAATATTGAGACATTCGGTCTGTCGATATAATTTTGCGAATCTGCAAATCTCGCTTACAGGTGATTCAAGTGAGTGTACTGAGACGAAAATAAGTGCATTACAGCACTTTATTTGGTATTCCTGTTTATGTTGACGTTCCGTCAACATAATTATAAAAGTTCTGTGGGCTTCATATAAGACTAATTACTTTTGACCCATTTCTTTCGGACTCTATAAAGTTATATTTGCGAAATGAAATCTGTCTTACCTGGGAATTCCTGGTA